>JAUTDX010007411.1:0-54293 GCA_030844895.1 Ambrosia x helenae | reverse complement strand
TATATATATATATATTATATATATATATATATATATTTATATATATATAGGGGATGGTTAAAATGGAAACCACAAAAAGTTGAAGAAACCTTGCAAACTCAATGTGAGCCCTTGATCAAACAAGATGGAGGGTGTAGATTGAATCTAAATATTATAATACAAGAAAGGACATTAAAGTAGGAGAGAGGTGTGAGAAAGGGTAGTTGAGTAATTTGGCTTTGGCTATGTGTTGGTTACTGCATGCAAGATCAGAAGACGTCTTATCATTCCCTCTCTCTATCAATAACATCTCCCTCTCTCTTATTGCTTATACAAACATCACAAATTCAAATTCTCGACCCCTGTTCTCTCTTGTAAAGCATCATACAAACAGTGTAAAGCATTACAAAGCAACATTCTTTGAAGAAACAACGAACAATCGTCAGTGGTTACACATCAACGAAAGGATGAGATCGTTCATGTGGAGCATATCTTCGTTTAAACGACGGTTTGGTTCGAAGAAAAATTCAAAAAGGTAGGTGTTTAATGTTTTTATTTAGCATTACAACCATTATTATTTTCTATAAAACATTTGGGGGTTCTCGAGTTGGGTGTAAAAAATCCTTGAGTTTGGAGGTTTTTGAATTTGGAACAGTAGATATGTTCTGAATTGGGGGTTTTGGGATTTGTTTTTTATTCACTCTAGAATGACATGGTATGTTATGATTGTGACACAATAATCGCAAAATTAAAAGTTGAATACGTATATACTTTGTTTGAAACAGGAGGAAAAGAAAAGTTGTCATTTTGTCTGATGATACCACATCAAAAAGGCATGTTAAGCACAAGAGCAGATCAACTAGTGGCCATGAAGAAGCAAAACGTCAACTAGGTAGGTGTTACATACATTATGGATAGTAAGTAGGATATTTTCCTTTAAAGATTATAGAACTGTAATTATAGTGTGATGTGGTTGTATTTATAGTTTTATAAATGAGAATGTTGGCTGAGAATGTTTTATATATAAATGTTGTGATGGTAGATTATGATTCAGACACACCGCTTGTCAATTTAAAGAGGCTGTGTAAAAGAGTCGCGAAAGATTGTCAGGATGCTGATCCCGGGCCATCTAGAGCGAATGCTTCAGATGATGACGAGGAAGGAGAAACATCCATTCAAGCGTCGGCTGACAGTGATGCGGACTTTTCTGGTGCAGAAAAGAGTGATGATGATGAGTCGAGCGTGAAGGCGCATAAGGGTAAGGGTCGATATTAAGAATACATTGTCACAATATGTTATGTATAATGCTAAGGTTTACTTGGGTAATTGGTGTCTTATGTGTGCAGCCGAGAGGCCTTCCTTCTTTTGTAACAGACGTCTTCGACAAGCGGCTAAAAATAAAGGTTTGTATTAAATGTTTTTTGGATACTTTTCCTGTTACGTGTGTAAATGAGTTTTAGATGTTCTAGTTTAGCAATATGGTGTTCCTGTACCCTGAAATATATGTTTTGCAAAAGCAGGAAAAAAAGTAGCATGTGAAGCAGTTCAAACAAGAGCAAAGAAAGGTTGGTTTTACAGTACATAATAAAAATGTGATTTACAATCCTATTTGTAGTAAATATGTAGGAAATTTTAATAGTTACATGTGTAACAGGTAAAGAAGCCGTACCTGTGTATGATGTGTCATCAAGCTCGCCGGTTAGGATAACCGATCAAAAGCACGTGCGATAGAGATATCATCTGAAAAACCAAGAAGAAAAGTCAACACAAAACAAGAAGAAAAAAGAAGAAGAGAAAGTTCGAAAACAGAAAAGTCGCAACAAGCCAAATAAACGTAAGAGGGCGGAGAGAATGTTGAACGCTGATGTAGAGTCTCGTAAGAAGCGCAAAAGATCAAAGTTGAACGAGTGGCTGGGAATACGTACTAGATCATCACCAACACAGTTTACAAGGTGCATACAAATACTAAGTGACGAACAACGCCTAGCAGTGAAGGAAATGGGGTTCGGCCGCCTGCTTAGTCTGAAAATGGATGGGATACCAGCGAAGTTAGGGCATTATGTTGTTGATAACTTTGACCCGGATAGTTTGGAGTTGACCTTGCCGTCTGTGACAATTGCCATTGATGCTGAGGTTGTGCACAAGATACTCGGTATTCCAATTGGAGGGGTGTCTTTCAATGCGCTGGAGTGTAGGGACGCGCATGATGAAGGGATATCTAACTGGAAGAAGAGGTACCCGCCGAGCAGATTTATATCTCCAAAGCAAATGGTTGATATGATTGAGAAAGAGTCCAATGGTGAGGATGATTTTAATTTTCGTATGGATTTTATTATGTGCTTCTATACGATCATGGTTGACTGCCACAAACAAGGGAGTTTGAAGGACAATATACTGGACTATCTGACGGATGACTTGGATTTTGGCGGGCTGGACTGGTGTGAGTTAGTAGTGGAGGTTCTAAGGAGTTGTAAAAATGGTTGGAGACGAGACAGTTTGGATCCACCTTTTACAGGCCCATTGACCTTGTTGACGGTAAATTATTTTTAACGTATGTTACATAGTGACATAGTGTAGTATTAACAGAGTTTCTTTACTTGTTTACAACATTTATTTTGCAGCTGTTATACGTTGATAGTTTTAAATGCAAAGGTATAGATATTGATTCGTCAATGCTTCCTATGAGTTTTTGGACATTCCAAAGGTTAAGAGAACGAGAAAGGATTGAAATAAAAGGAGGCGGTTTCGGTAGGGGTCCTAAGAAACCGTTGACTTCGTACGAGGATTTGAAGGTTGGATTAGAGGAACCAAGTATCAAGGTTTGTAACATGTTGTCTATTAGCTATGTACGTTTCGTGTACTACATATAAATATCATACTAACAGGTAACAAATATCAAAAACAGGAAAGGGTAGCAAGTGTCGGGGATCTAGTAGGTGTTTTGATTAGAACGAAAAAGAAGGTTGAATCGGTCATCTGCAAGTTAGATGAGGAGTATCCAGGTAGAGAAGAAGTTGTGGCTGTCAAGTCTAGGTATGATGCTTTCATTAAAGACATAGTGAAAGCGAATGAGGCCGAAGCTGTTGCGTGTGTAAAAGCAGCTGGAGAAATCTCCTGTGTTTTAGCAGCATTAAGTAAATGCAGCACCTTGGATGCAGGTAAGTTTGATGTTTATGAGGAATATATATTTTGGTAAAGTTTAAATACATTAATTCCCAACATTGAATATTATGTTACGGCTGTATGTTACATCAGCAGAGAAGGCTGGACCAAGCAACCAGAAACAACAAGATGAGGATGATGTTGTTAGTTTGGGCGAATCACCGCTGAACAAGTCGCCAGTTACGTGCTTAAAAAAGAAAAACGGCGATGGCGCGGTGGACGAGGGGGGGGGCATTTGAAAGCCCAATAGTAAGCCAATACAGAAAGATTCTGCATGACAGTGAAAAGCAAAAAAATGACGCACAAACAACAGGTGTGGTAGAAACAGAAGGGAAGGAGATTTTCAAAAGTCAAGGTAAAAAAACACTACGCACATTCCAATCGTTAATAACATTGTGTTTGACTAGTTATGTCTTTAATATCTGTTAACAGGAAATGAAGATCTGGCAAAGAATTTAACCAGCAAATTTGCTGAGGTTAGTGAAGAGGGGAAACATGAGCAGCATGTAGCAGGACATTCAGGGGACCTACAACAAAAAGGTAAGCAGAGTATCCTGTTACGTACGCATAGTATGTGCTGTTACGTACGCATAGTATTCAGATAAGTCAAGGTGTTGATTGTAATGTTATGTGGTTATGCAGATGTCGATGCCGGCCGACAAGTTGTTGCAAATGTGTCAGACAATGTGGTACCAAATGACAATGAAGAGGAATTGCTGAGCACACAAACGTTGGCAGCAACACAAAGCGAACAATTAGGTAAAAACTGGATTGTTGTTAATAAACATGTAAATCACGTAACCAAAGTTTTGAAAATTGATTACATATGAAATGGGAATTAACTTTATACACGGGATAATATTGTTGTTTCAGAAACGGATGCGCCAACAAGTGAGATATTACACGAAGTGGTGATCACACAAACATTGGCTTCAACGCAAAGCGAACCAACAGGTATGCAGTGGAATAGTATAAAATTGCTAATATATAGAATTGCGTTAAGATTGTTGTATGGTGACGTATGTTACGATATCTTAAGGCGGCGCTATAACGCCAGAAGACGCTGCAGACGAGAGGAAAGTTGAATCAAGTGTGAACATTGGAGACACAAAAGCAGAGGAACAAATGGAAGAGGATAAAACAGGTGAAGCAGAGGTGACCACGCTCAGCAATAATGAGTCAGGTATGATATTGTAAAATTTATAGGTACATGTATAGCTCATATGATATGATTGTGTTATAAGGTATGTTGATAATGTGAAGCAGGGTACGTAACAAACGCAAACACTACAACAAATACAGTTCAGTCAGAGGGAAATGATGAACAGGGGCAACAACCTGAAACAGGTATTGTAAAGTCATTTGATTGTGTCGATAGTAAAGCAATTATGTAACAGATTGTGGGCGGATACGGAATTGTCATACAGGAGTACAGGTGCATACGGCAGAATCGAGTGATAGGGGCAACCAGGTTGGTGAAGCAGGGAAACAAAAAGAAGCAGGTACGATGAAAAAGAAAAACTATATATGTTTAGAATACACATCACGGTCAATAAATTATATTTGGTTAAACATTTGCAGGAATGACCTGGATATTTCCATATATGTCAACACCAGATGGCAACGATGCGCCAACGTTTAGCTTTGGCCTTACACAACCAGAACCAACAGATCCGGGAGAGTCGGGTTTGAATACAGTTCTTAAAATGCCAATACAAAAATGTTAGATAATTGTCTGCGTTTTAAACAGTTTTTAATGTCTATGTTACAGAAGGTGTCACAATGACTCAAAAAATGGAATGTGGTTTGACAAACAAAGCAGGTGAATCAGGTATCAAGTCTACATGCTACCAATGTTGAATCGATAGAACATATTAATCAGCTAACAAAAGTTGTGACATACGTTACAGGTTCTGGCGGTGCGGAAGTCAATGAAATAGTTGATGAGAAGGAGGTTGTTGGGTCAACAGGTTAGATTGATGCTGTTTTTCAAAGTATAAAATTATTAACATGTGTAATGATACAACCGTTTTTAATGTCTATCTTACAGAAGCTGTCACAATGGGTCAAAAAATGGAAGGTGTTCTGGAGGACCAACAAGGTGTAACAGGTATCAACTTTCCATGTTAACAATGTTGAACCGCTGGAACCGATTATTCACTTAAACATAGTTGTGACATACGTAACAGATTGTGCCGGTGTGGGTCCGAAGGCAAAACTTGATAAGAAGGAGAATGTGGGATCAACAGGTTAGATTTAGGCTATTTTTGGAGTGTTAAAAATGTTGAAAAGGGTAGTCATATAACTGTTACATGTGTAACATTACTTTTATTTATATTAGGTGACACACCCCTGGATGTGAGCAAGGCGCGTGGAAAGGCGAAAGCTGATGATGTTATAGGTTAGTTCATAAGTAAAATTGTAATGTAATTTTAGTTTTCATACATTTCTGCTGATAATACTTATTTTGGATATTTAGAAGCGGGTTGGGTTGGTGGATCAATATGTAATACACAACCGGTGTATCCGTTGGTGCCGCCCGTCAGTTCATATGACGCACAGACTCAAGTTTACAATGAGTACGGGGTTGGTGGTAGCCTGCAGGTAGATGAGGACAACATGACATTGGCAATGCGTCAGGCAATGATTGCAAAGATGGATGCAACCAAGCGAAACCCCCTACGTGAAAGGAATGTCACATATGTTCATAAGTCACCGTTTCACATAAGGGGGGTAGATTTGGGAGAGGGCGTCACAAAGGATGATGATATGGTGTGGAACTTTGTTTACAGGGACGAGGATCCGTTGAATATGTTGTGTGGTTCTGAGGAAAGAAGGAGGGTAGCCATAAAAACCCGGTAATTAATTTGAAGATTGTATGTGTTAATAAGATTTGACATGCTGTAACATGTGTAACATTTGTTGGCTGGTTTTATGATTTTTGCAGTCTAGAGCGTGGGGAAGAGGTAAAAAATATAGACATACCAGCTGAGGAGATAGATAATGCCCTTGCAAAGTAAGACAATGTTTTTTTTAGGAACTTATAAGACTGCTTCCTAAATCTTTCTTGGTTAAATGACAACAGTGAGGTGTTATTTAGAAGTTTATGTGACGTGGAAGCCACACGTCGCATGTTCAAAACGTTGAAGCCGGGGGAGCAGGTAATGGATGTGATTGTTGACTGTTGGGTGGATGTTTTAAACTACGAGGAGAGGTTGAAATCGGACGGCGCTCCTCTACGTTTGTTTGTAGGGACAAACGCAGTGGTACGTAATTTAAAATGCAAACATTGGGTTACATATGTTATGTAAGTGACAATGACAACTTCTTTTTATTTTGTTGACCAAAAAAATTAGGTTCCGTGGATGCTTAATGACAGAAAGTGTGATCCGGAAAGACGAAGTTCACGGTTTACAGCAGCGATGTTGGCTGCAGTACCTCGGTATGAGAGCAACCGTGACTTCAAACGATATGATATCGTCTTTTTCCCGATCCTTGAAAGGGCCCACTTCTACTTATTGGTGTTTGAGCTGAAGAATATTGCCATAATGCTGATTGATAATGACAAAAAGCGAGGGAGACGAACATGCAAGGATCATCCTCAGTTTCACAAAAAGGATACTGTAAACAAATATGTAAGTTTTTATAGATAATTTGAAATGATATATAATAAAACCTTGTTGATTTAAAACAATGTTTTTGACAGAAACACATGTTTGTGGAGTTCCTTAAAGGCATCGAGCATCCGAAGGCTGCAAAGATCGGAGGGGCAGAAGTACATAGGCTGGATGTAGAGTGGGGCACATCTGGTAATGGGACGGATTGTGGTGTATACCTAATGAGACACATGGAGAGATTCATGGGGCTGCATGTACCGTTTGACTGCAAATTCAGTAAGCACTGGCGCGCTAAAGAAGGGGAGATCAATAAGCTGCGGTCCAAGTACACCGCACATATTCTGCGTTCACCGGTTAACACAAAGAAGGGAGAGGTGGAAGCAGGGGCACGCTTGAAGACACAACCTCCGATGTTGGTGTAGGTGTTTGTTGAAAACTCTGTATGATGATTGTGTAGTGTTGGAACACTTTTTGTGGTGAAAGATACACTTATGGGGTCTGTAATATAACTTAACCTAACTTAACTAATATGGTCAATTGTCAAACGCCTAACTGTTTTAAGCAGGTAGTATGTTTTAAGCACATGTATTATGTTCCATATGTTAAACTGTTTTAAGCGGATATTATATAAGAATTTTGCATACGATAATAGCTAGCAAAATGGTAAGGTAGTACCTTGGGATGGTTTATATGGTACTGAGGTGCCAAAACACACTGTTACATACATAACATAGATCCACACAGGCAGACTGACATACCCTACACGTCTTAAACAAACACATGAAACTAAAAACCTACATAAACTGCCTTCCACACGAAAACACAAAAAAAAAACACAGAACGACGAACCATGAGAATAAGTTGCCAACTCATGGGGAGAATGATCCATACTGCGCTTCCAGGCTCAGCTCTGACTCTTCGCTATCCTCGCCTTCCCAAGGGTTATAGCTTGCCCACCTAGCGAGGGTATTTGGTGAGTTTGGGCACAATGGACAACCGCAATACTCATGGTCGTACTCAACACCTGGACACTCCAAGTCTGATATTGGTACATCCGTTTTTGTTACCGAGTACGCAGTGCCAACTGACGTCCCTCCATCAACATCCATCTTTGCATCACCCGATGGTGTGTGAGTACTAGAATCAGCTTCCATCATTGTCGTGTCAGCGCCTTTGTTCGCTAGTGTTTGATCATTGGGTGCAGTAACATGTTTCGAAGCATCATTGGCTTGACGTTCGGTACGCTCCAATAAAGCCCAAAAATCAGTTACTTTTGAAGTGACCTCCTGATCGACGTCGATCTTCTGTCGCTTGGCTGCATGAGGGTTTGAAGGAGTATCCATTGGGAAAAAGTGTTTCTTTTGGTAAGTTGGAAACACTATTATTATGGAACTTAAATCTACTTAGAAAATGGGTTATAAAAATGAAGTTAAATGATGGGTGGTTGGGGTTATTTAATTAGAGTTTAATGGTATACTTTGCTTTATGTCAAATCAATATTGAGTTGTTGGGTGATAAAGTTGAATTTATATTTTATTCTATTCATGTGGTATATAATGTCTATCATTATTTTATTACATTTTGGTACTTCCCTTCCCTACAAAATCTACCACACGTGCTCAAGCAGTTCCTCTGCATGGGCCCACACAAAGGGATGTTTAATATAATAATAACCACACAAGTGGAGATTCTGTGTTGCATATGTTACCAATACTGGGTAAAGTAAAACACATAACCTAATAAAAACAACGCACCACGTCGTAGGCCCACATTATATATTACAAAACCAAAAACATCATGTCTGGTGGGTGAGCATCATACATAAACTAGTCAAATACCTAAAAAACATAGAAGTAGCTGGGGAACAACAAAACATCAACATGTGGCAACCATGTTACACACGTAACAAATAAAAGGGACATAAGATGTTTCTAACTGTTACCGGAGTCCAACATGGTTCAAAAAGCAGAGATTAGTAATGCTGCCCCATCAACTGCCATCCACTTGTTTTACGCTTTCCCGGCCTTTGCCGCCGCCTC
The DNA here is from genome assembly GCA_030844895.1 of Ambrosia x helenae. Taxonomy (NCBI): domain Eukaryota; kingdom Viridiplantae; phylum Streptophyta; class Magnoliopsida; order Asterales; family Asteraceae; genus Ambrosia; species Ambrosia x helenae. The sequence continues at coordinate 45,496 of JAUTDX010007411.1, read as the reverse complement.
CTTGGCCCTCTTCATCGCAGCAACCTTCTCACAATTCCTTGCATCATGATCTGTGACATATTGGTGGCAGTTGTTGCATAAGCGTGGGGCCTTAGGCATTTTGGGACGCTTTGTGCTGGCCTTCTCACCAGCTCCCGATAGTCTGCGAGTTTTACCACAACCCTTGTTGCGTGCTACATCAGGATTCTCAACAATGATTTCAGTATCAGCCGATTGCCCGATAATGTCTTCCACATCAGATTGAGACTGTTGACTCGGAGCGACAGAAATAGGTTCCCTGGATAACAAGTTCAGTTTCATAGATTTCAGCTGCTCAACCAAGTCCGCAAGCGCGCTTTCATCTGTTCGGGCAACATCAACACATTCAGTTACAAGTTCAAGTATCTCATTCCTCAAGAGAGAACCTGGATGAGTGTCAACACCATAACGGCCGGTAATAGAATACACATGTTTGGGTAGTGTGTCACGTAACCACCTGTCGACAACATATTGCTGGGGGATGCGGTCAACCTTATTAACCATGTAAACAGCAAATACATGGCGGCAAAGGTAGCCAAGACGCATAAAACATCGACATGAGCATTCAGCCGTTGAATCACTGCTGTCAAAACGCACCTGCATCATTGTACCAAATGGTAAGACCTATGGAGTACAACAAATATTAAGAATATGAACACTATAGGTGGTATATAAAAGCAAGATTAGTTTCAGCAGATTTTCACAAGTTTTTGAACTAACTTGTTACACATGTAGCACGAACTGGTTACACATGTAGCATGAATTATAGAAGCAACGTAATGCACAAGAACATTAAAAGTATTGACATATGAAAACCTAACTCACAAAAAGTACAGAAAATAAAAATACATGCAATATAGTGCTTGGTACAAGTAAGTTGTTACTTATGTAGCATGAGACAGAACTAACAAATAAATTTTAACATTGGCAGAAAACTTAAATGACAGGGAGTAATTATCAAAATGACCTTCTTACAGAGTGGAACAACACATGTTACACATGTAGCAGCCTTTTTATAAGCAGCTGTTGTTAAGATTATTAACTGTTTTAACATTAAATACAAAAAACACAAGAAGTTGGAAAAATTAGTACCTGGTAAACGTTGGTAACATCACGACGCTTGTCGAGTTGTGTGACTGAAAAGACGGACGGCATGTTCTCCTGTTCATCAACATTCGATATGTAGCACGAAAACTTGCCCTTCAAAATCTCCTTCTTAACTTCCTCGAATATAGTATTCGTGTACAGCGTAAACGCATGCTGCTCAATGTCTAAATCTGTAGACCAAAAAAAAACAGTTGATGAAGTTTTGAACTCGGCAACACGCTGACGGTAACGTTGGCTATCAAGGCGGGACTCAAAACATAACATGAACTGAACTAGTGTGTGTGCACTAGTCGAATTGACTTTGAAGGCACTGTTGGAACTCTCGCTTCTGGATGTAGTCTTCATCAAGCATGACATTGGAATCTCCCTGAAGTACGCCGGCACCCACAATTCCTTGATTGCAAACATATCGCTCAACCACTGGTTTTCCTCAAGACCAAATGTCTCTAGCAGCGCATTCCATCGAGATTCAAAGGTTGAAGGTTTTATGAAAATGTTCCACACCAATTTATGAATGCACGACCGAAAGTCAGTGTTGGCTAAAACATCCCCAGCAACCTAGGTACAAAGCATAAATAAAGGTAGGACATTATAAACATATGCGTGACATAATTAATATAAGTTAAACACAGAACATGGGTGCCTACATAACATTACCTTGTTGGGTAGTTTTTTCATTATATGCCACATACATAGTCTGTGGCGAGCTTCACTGAAAACTTGTGGTACAGCCTGCATCATGGACGGGTCTTGGTCAGTCAACACAAGCCTGGGCTGTGAACCATGCGCTTTTAAAAAACTTTCAAGCAACCACACGTAGGAATCAATGGTTTCATTAACTATCAAGCCTGCACCAAAGGTCACACACTGCTTGTGGTGGTCCACACCAGTGAAAGGGACAAATATCATGTTGTACCTGGAAATTATAATAATGAGTAGATTGTTATTTACATATGTTAAGTAGTGAAAAATGCAAAACAGATAATCTGTAACGCACGTTAAGGTAACTTACTTGTTGTGTTGTATGTTGCATCAAACGACACAACGTCACCGAAGGCCTTATAATTCAATTTTGAGATTTCATCAGCCCAAAAAACAGAGTGCAGCTTACCATCGCGTACCACAAAGTCATAAAAAAAGTCTGGCAAATTTTCAAGCCGATCACGCAAACGGTCAAGGAATAAAGACGAGTCCCTCTCGCCGATAAAAATCCGAAGGTCCTTACTAAAGTTCTTGAAATCAGAAGCAGTTCCATGGACATTATGGTGGCCGCCTTTAAGAGACACTAAGTACCGATGAGCTTTCAAAGGTCCAACTCGGTTTAGAGACATGTTATGAATAAACTGCTTGGTCGAGAAAGAAAGTTTACGAGAAATCTTAGTAAGGTCAATGTTATTTTTATCCCATAGCTGATGGTTATGAACATCATTGAAACGAATCACTTTAAACAACGAACCCCCACAAGTGATTGACAATAACACATGGGCTTGGCAGTTTGAAAGGGTGAACGTCGATCTACGGGGTTTAACAGAAGATTCATCTAAAGTGTCAAAGGTTTTGTTAACCTGAGGTTTACCGTATTTGCAACAACGGATATACTTGTGTGTGGGTTCCCCCATCCAATTCTTGGTTTGTCCCTTCTTAGGTGAAAAACCGGCCTGCTCAGCATATTCTGCATACATTGACATTGCAGCCTCAAACGTCGGGAAAGTCTGACCAATAGCAGGCAAATACCGAGGACTGACATTGGGGATCCAGAATTGGGTGCCATTGGGGTTGAAATAACATAGTACGGCTCCCTGTCTTCATTTGCATCTGTTAAGTAAAAACATATTAGATTTAGCCATCTTTAGCCATCTTTGCAAGGCTGTGTTACACACGTTAGAATTATATACTTTTTTTTATTTGCATCTGTTAAGTAAAAACATATTAGATTTCTATATTTTTTTTTCAAAATCTTGCTACAAAAAAGGTCTACAAAAAACAGCAGATATGTAACACATGTAACATATATATAACGTAGATTCTTTCCCAAAATGGCTATCACCATGTACATAATCATGCTCTGTTCATGATAACTAAACTGAATCTTTGGAAAAAGTTGCTTACCAAACTCAACCCCTGCATGTACATTTTCATTTGGTCCTCTTTGATTCACATCAACAGGATCCACTCCATCAACATTCCCAAACAAAGATGAGGACCCAGATGAGGAGCCAGCACTAAAGCCTGAAAACAACAAAAAAATAAAAAACCTTATAAAACCACAATAAAAAAAATAACTTTTGATGATGGTAGTATGAAACTGAATATAAAACATACTAACACAATGTAAACATGTTAAAGAAAAAATATAATTATCAAAAGACAATAAGTAATGATAACTATAGCCTGATCACTATAATGCTCTGTTTCTGATCATCGGTTTTTATGAATATAAAACCCTATGATAATAAACAAACAATAACTAATGATCAGTAAACATACAAACACAGTACTACAACATACTAAGCTACCTACTAGATCATCGGCATTAACAAAAAAAATAGGTACAAACCTTGGGAACCAGATTCAATCTCTGTTTCTGATACAGGAGACGAACTTGAAACATAATCAGGCGCTGCATGGTTATTGAGAGAATCAACGAACATTAAATGTGGATTCAATGAAGGATTCGATTCCATCGAATGAATCACTTAATGAGGCAACAAGAAGATTCAAACGAAGTTAATGAAAGAGTGAGAGAGTATAGATTATTAATGGTGAAAAGGGTTAAGTAATAATAATCAGGTGAGAGAGAGAGTACTTGACTTTTTTACCATCTTGTACTAATTATGTCAGGAAATGGCAAATCATGGCAAATCAAAGGATAAACAAAATGACTAAATTACCCTTTCCCTCCTAAACAAAGATTAGTGATGTGGATTAATGAGAACCACTAGTTGGGTTTCCGGGGGTTTTTTCGTTTTAGAGGGTTTCCTCCCTAGCTTTAGCCTATATATATATAGCGATGTGGCGGGAAACAGACACTACCAATGTGTGTATGATTAAGTTGGTTCGGTTCTTATCTTCAATTGAAATTGATACTGAAATCGTCGGTTAGTCTATTTTATTCACCAATTGGTTTTCGGTTAATCGGTTCGGTTTATTCGGTTGGATTGACCATTTTTTTCTTTGTTTCGTTTAATTTCGATTAATAGCCAAAACTAAACTTGGGCTAAAACTTTTGCTTAGAAATACATGAAAATAGAGTAGCACAAAAAATGTATTTTCAATACCTGGTTCCGAATATGGAACTTAATCCAAGTACATGCGGGTGCCACTTAGAACGACTATCTAACAATCGTTTTGGCTCTTTAATAACCAAATACAGGAACTAGGTATAAAAAAACTAGGTATAGTGGGTACTTACAAAATTGGTTTCAGGGCTACTATATTTAACAGTTTTACTCCGTTTTTACCAAAAAAATAATAATAATAATTAAAAATAAAAGTCAATATGTAACACTTATAAAAGTAACATAAAAGTGCATATATATTAGAAACTTTAAATATTACAAAACAAATCATTAAAAAACATAAATTAAAACATTGATAAAAATTTAGTTAGTACGGTATTGGGAAAAACTGGTTCCAGACATTTAATAAAACCTGGTACAAATCTGGTATGATTTTGGATACAGGTTTTTTCGAATAGAAATCGATACCCTATGCTTACCTGGTGGGTAGGGTCGGGTACGGGTTCGGGTACAAAAAATGTCTATGTGTATACTCGGGTCCGTTTTTTTCCGATCCTAGATCCGGGTGATTTTTTCCCTCTGTATGAAATTGAGGCATAAACACATGAAATGGAGGTATAAGATATGAAATTTATGAACAAAAAGTATAAAATTTGAAATATATAAGTATATGAATGGTTCTGTTTGGTTAATTTTGGTTAATTGAGGGTATAAAATAAAAATTGATAATCTATTTTTGGTTAATTTGGTTAATTAGTTTTCGGTTTGTTTAGTATCTTGTTGATTTTAGTTTGGTTTCGTCCGTTTTCGGTCAACGATTCAATTATTGTTTACCGCTAGACACTATTAATCGCATAAGATATCAATTTCTATAATTAAAAAAATGTAGAAATTGTAGGAACACCGTTCACAAATAAAAGAAACACTAAAATTATTAAGGAATTTCGGATTACAATACACAAATGAAAAGTAACAGGAATACAATAACTGAAATTAAAATTACAATAAGAACGAAAAATAGGAAACAAGCACAAGGAAAACTCGAGGTGACTGAGGCACGTGTAAAACACGCTTCCCTTAAAACAGATTTCGGGCCACCCAGGTGAACCCGTCTGTTTCCCAGGGTACAACAGCCTAAGCAGATTGCACTGCCGGAGTGAACCTAGCACCTGAAATAGTACCTGAAACAAGAGTGCGGAGGGCAGCAAAGTTAGGAAATTTATCTGATAGGAGGTGGTGGTTCGTGAACATGAATTCTCAGATTTTGTCTGTGTATCTCAATCAGAGTCCACACTCTGTATTTATCACCTACACGAAACCATGCCAAGAGTCTATCATGAATACAGAATTCATTGTTATTTAAGTCTGTATTGAATTACAAGACTTGATTACAAATTAAGTCTGTAATCAATTACGAGACTTAATGACACTTGACAGGTTAGGAATTCCAAAGGACTTGACCACACCAGTTGGTTAATCTTAGCCATAGGCTCGAGCCATACCAGTCCAAGCTTAGTTAAAAACATAAAGGCGGCTCTCAAGCGGCTCGCGGCGATGCGAGCGTGCGAAGTGCAAAGTGCGCCATCAAAACGCCACATTACGCCCATCGCCCTCGTCCCGGTCCCGGTCCCGGTCCCGAGCCCGAGCCCGTGCCCGGGCGCGGGCGCGGGCGCGTCGGGTGCTTCGCACCCTCCTGGCTGCCACTGGGTGTGTCCTGTTGTATAGGAATACATTCCTCTCCAGAATTCTACATATAAACCAACACATGATTTATATCTCCACCAATGTGGGACAAGCACAAATTCCCACAACACTAAAGTTTCACCACACACACTTAAAGCTTAGATCTCTCATTCATCTAGCTTTATAATTAATTATAATTATATTACACATAAATATACTAATTAATTATCAAATTTCCAACAATCCCCCACATGAATGGAGATCGCCTTACACACTCAAGTGTACGAATTACGAGACTTAATGACACTTGACAGGTTAGGAATTCCAAAGGACTTGACCACACCAGTTGGTTAATCTTAGCCATAGGCTCGAGCCATACCAGTCCAAGCTTAGTTAAAAACATAAAGGCGGCTCGCGGCGATGCGAGCGTGCGAAGTGCAAAGTGCGCCATCAAAACGCCACATTACGCCCATCGCCCTCGTCCCGGTCCCGGTCCCGAGCCCGAGCCCGTGCCCGGGCGCGGGCGCGGGCGCGTCGGGTGCTTCGCACCCTCCTGGCTGCCACTGGGTGTGTCCTGTTGTATAGGAATACATTCCTCTCCAGAATTCTACATATAAACCAACACATGATTTATATCTCCACCAATGTGGGACAAGCACAAATTCCCACAACACTAAAGTTTCACCACACACACTTAAAGCTTAGATCTCTCATTCATCTAGCTTTATAATTAATTATAATTATATTACACATAAATATACTAATTAATTATCAAATTTCCAACAATCCCCCACATGAATGGAGATCGCCTTACACACTCAAGTGTCACAATAAAATTTCAGCGGTTAAGCAATGCAGGATAGGTAGGTATTCCCTTTGAACCCTCCTTTGTGATGTGTACTTTGTCTCCTAGCGGTTAGTAGACGCGATGTCCTTGAACCAACCCCTTTTTATGTAGACGTTATTACACATCACACATTACTCTTCCTGGTCTGGTTAACCCCTCATTGTCGTGTCCGTTTATGGTCATGGAGCACTATCCTGGTTCTGCGAGAGCTCTAGGAATTGCGCCCCCCACAATTCCATTTGAAGGGACCCCACTTCTCTCTAACATAGGTGATTTACAAAATCATTAAAAGCTGTATGCTTAACCTCCTTTGACATCACTGATTTATTTAAAGGATGGACTAGGAAGTATGCAACTCCCTTTGTGTTTTGGGGTACTCCCCCACAGTGATCGTAATTCGTACAGTTAGGTGGTCCTATTGAGCCTAGATCATGGGATCTCCAATCTTCTAGGATAGGTTTTCCGTTGTACAAACTTACTCCAAGGGCTTTAGTCCCATTCCTTTCGACGACTTGTGCACTGCCTCTCTGCTTAAGCCTTTTGTAAGCGGATCCGCAATGTTATCCTTTGACTTCACATAGTCAATGGTGATAACCCCTGTTGAGAGCAGTTGTCGTATCGTATTATGCCTACGTCGTATATGCCTTGATTTGCCATTATACATTGCACTTTGAGCTCTACCAATTGCCGACTGGCAATCACAATGTATGCAAATAGCCGTAACAGGCTTAGGCCATCTTGGAACATATTCCAAAAACTGACGTATCCACTCTGCCTCTTCTCCAGCTTTATCTAAAGCAATAAATTCAGATTCCATCGTGGACCTAGCTATAAGAGTTTGCTTGGAAGATTTCCAAGCTATAGCTGCTCCTCCAAGGGTAAACACATAACCACTTGTGGATTTAGAATCTCTCATATCGGATATCCAGTTGGCATCACTGTATCCTTCCACAACAGCTGGATCTTGGCCATAATGCAGTCCATAACTTCTCGTGTATCTCAAATACCTTAACAATCTTGTCATGCTCTTCCAATGTTCAGCACTGGGATTACTAGTATATCTACTTAGCCTGCTCACAGCATATGCTAAGTCTGGCCTGGTACATGACATGAGATACATCAAACTGCCAATGATCCTTGAATACTCCAATTGAGCAACACCCTCTCCTCTATTCTTTGACAAATGTTGAGAGGTATCAATCGGAGTTTGGGCCACACCTGTGTCCTCCGAATTGAACTTCTCAAGGATCTTATCCACATAATGAGATTGACTTAACACAAGACCAGTTTGGGTTCTAATAATCTTTACTCCAAGAATTACATCAGCTAGACCCATGTCTTTCATGTCAAATCTCGCTTTCAACATATCTTTAGTAGATCTGATCATCTTGTCATCACTCCCAATGATAAGCATATCATCCACATAAAGACATAAAATCACATAACCTTTAGAAGTGTCCTTCACATAGACACACTTGTCACATTCATTTATTTTGAAACCACTGTTAAGCATAACCTAGTCAAACTTTTGATGCCATTGTTTTGGAGCTTGCTTTAAGCCATACAGTGACTTGACGAGTTTACATACTTTGCCTTCTTGGCCAGGAGCAGAGAAACCCTCAGGTTGCTCCATGTAAATCTCTTCCTCTAACTCCCCATTTAGAAATGCAGTTTTTACATCCATTTGATGTATTTCCAAGTTTCTCAAAGCTGCAATTGCAAGCACCAATCTTATAGAGGTTATTCTAGTCACAGGCGAGTACGTGTCAAAGTAGTCAAGACCTTCCTTTTGTCTATACCCTTTGATTACGAGCCTTGCCTTATATTTGTCAACAGAGCCATCAGCTTTCATCTTTTTCTTGAATATCCATCGATATCCAAGTGGCTTGCACCCTGGTGGAAGATCAACTAACTCCCAAGTGTGATTCTGCAAAATAGAATCAATCTCACTTTTGATGGCTTCTTTCCATTGAGGTCCATCTGAAGAAGTGACTGCTTCTCGATAGGTTTGAGGCTCACTCTCAACCATGTAGGTAAGAAAATCAGGCCCAAAGGATTTTTCAATCCTTTGCCTTTTGCTTCTTCTTGGCTCAACCTCTTCATCCTCTGATCGTTCATGGTTTTTATTTTGAACAACCTTATCAACCGCTGTTGATGAACTCACATGAGTTTGTTCTAACATTGGGAACTCCTCTTCAAAATAAGTTGCATTTCCTGGCCTTGTTTCTATTATGGAGTTCTTATGAACATCAGGATTTTTGGACTCATGCACAAGAAAACGATGTGAAGTCCCATTTTGGGCATATCCAATAAATATGCAATCAACAGTTTTAGGCCCAATTCTAAGAGCCTTTGGAGGTGTAACAATTACCTTGGCCAGGCACCCCCACACTTTCAAGTATTTGTAGGATGATTTCTGCCCCCACCATAACTCATATGGTGTTACATCCTTATTCTTGAAAGGAACTTTATTCAACAAAAAATTGGCCGACAAAATGGCCTCCCCCCACATATCCTGGCTCATCCCAGAACTTATCAACATGGCATTCATCATTTCCTTTAGTGTACGATTCTTTCGTTCCGCAATGCCATTTGATTGGGGTGTATAGGGAGGGGTACACTCGTGTATTATGCCATTTTTGGCACATTCATCCCCAAAAGGCGAAACATATTCACCTCCCCTATCACTTCTCACATGCTTTATTTTCTTATTTAGTTGGTTTTCAACTTCAGCTTTATACAAGATAAACTTGTCAATTGCTTCATCTTTACTCTTTAGTAAATACACATAACAATACCGCGTACTGTCGTCAATAAAAGTAATAAAATACTTATTGCCACCTCTAGTGGGAATTGATTTCAAATCACACACATCAGTGTGAATCAAGTCAAGAGGCTCAGTTATTCGATTAACTGATTTAAATGATGATCTTGTTTGTTTGGCTTCAACACATGTTTTACATTTTGATTTAGAGTCTATGGCAAACGTTGGTATGTAATCTAATTTAATCAAACGACGCATAGAATTAAAATTAACATGACCAAGACGTCCATGCCAAACATTAGGAGACTCAACCAAGTAAGCAGAAGTAGTAGCATTCTTATTCATGTTCTTAGTAACAGCCATTACATTGAGTTTGAACATACCATTCTGGGCATAGCCCTTACCAACAAACATACCACGCTTACTTAAAACAAACTTGTCACTCTCAAAGAGTAGACGAAAACCAAACTTATTAAGCAACCAACCCGACACAAGACTCTTACGCAAGTCGGGAACATAAAGCACATTGCTTAAAGTGAGCTCTTTTCCAGAAGTCCACTTCAAGATCACATCACCTTCACCCTTGATATCTGCTGTAGCAGTGATGCGCGGTTGAACGCGTCATATTTATATGCTAGTTTTGTATATATTTTAATGTTTGATTGATGCATTTTAGGGTAAATGTTATTGAATTGTAATTAATGATTTAAGTGTTCTAATGTTACGTATAAATAAGAATGAAAAAATAACAATAATATAATTAAACTAATTAATATACTAAATGCATTTACTGGTGTCTTTGATTTGTACAGGAATAAAAATGCTACTTTAAAGGATTGATTTCAAATGGACTTGGAATGTGATAGATCAAAGATAAAAGAAAATCATGGGATAATTGAAGTGGGCTCCGACTAAAATAACATGGCATTATTAGTTCCATAGTGATTTGGGCTTGGGAAAACGACAAATAGAAGAAGATTTTTGAAGGCCCATTATTATTTTTCGAGGGAAGTTAAGAAGGAGATTATTATTCGATTGACGGCTGTTTTTGGTGGAACGGAACGAAGGCAGCAGCCTTGGAGCTGCACGCACATCAAGAAGAAAATCATCATTAATATGCAGCGCAGGCGCAGCTAATCGTGTAATCATCTCCGGGTGTATGGTTTGCTTAGGTTAAACACAAAATTTTGTTTGATTTAGTTTTTTGGATTGTTTTCTTATTGACGCTTTGAGAACACTTGTGGTTTATTTGATTTAAACGAATTGTTTATGTTTTTAAATATTTATCTATTGCCATTCGCATTCGGTTTTCTTGCATCGTGAGCAGTTTGGTAATTAAGAGGTTATTTGGCATTTATGATTTGGTAATTAGATTGTACGAGTTAGTATTAAAAACTTGTGTTTAATTATCACTTTGATTAAACTATATACAAGACCATGTCTATGTGGTTTCCAACTAATTAAACAAGTTTGTGTGGAATCTTAAACCTGAAACCTGGAGATTGATCATCTTTCTCGTATATTGTTTTAGTAAATCAGTCAAATCAAAAATCAGTTTAATCTAGTTTAGTTATTTTAGTTTAAGTAGTCAAACAAAAGCTGTAATACTAACCACATGCTCCTCGTGGATTCGATACCTGACTTACCCTAGCTACCTAGGTTATTTAGGTTTTTTGCATGACCCTAACGACAGGTCATCAAATGGCGCCGTTGCCGGGGAGCTAGTGCGCTTAGTATTACATTGCTTGTTTGTTTTTTTTTTTATTTATTGTTTTGAAAAAAAATAGAAAATCTTAAAATATATATATATATATGTATACAAGTGATTTTTAATTTTTATTAGATTTCACTTTGGGTATTCTAGCTTTCTGTGCAGGAATTTTCTTTTACAGATAATAGAAGCTCAAAAGTTTTGACCATGTATGCAAATCGCTATACATGTGAATATTGTGGGGATCCACGCCACGCATTGGAAGATTGCCTAGAACGTTGGAAGTATCAGGAGGCATTAAGAAGATATAATGAAGGTTATGAAAGATGGGAGAACACTCCGATCTTTTGTTATGACGACTTTGTTCCTGCTCCAAAATTCAAAGATTACCAAGCACTAGTTGATGAAGAATATGAGCATGTTGAAAATACACGCTCATACTCTTCATACTATGAACCACCTCCACCACCGAGTTCTCAGGATTACTATCATTGTGAGGAAAATTTGTATTATAATACTTATGATCCTAACATGTCTTGTTTTTCTAATTATCAGGAGGAATATGATAACAATGAGCATTTTGAAGATTATGATGATTATCAACCGGAGATGGCACAGTACCCGAGTGACCGGTGTGAGTATGATGATTGTTACTATGAAATACTCTACACTGGCATGCACAAATCGGTACCCATGTTATCAAACGAATTGTTGTGAATGCTCAAATCAACAACTTCAGTCAAAGGAAAGTAGTTGTGATGAGATTTTTAGGAGAGTGCGACTTTCTAAAGTCGAAAAAGAATTAGCACTACCTAATAAATCTAAAGAAGATCGGTTAAAATTGTTGAGTTACAAGTACGATCTTCTAAGTAAGGAAAGAGAAAAAGATAAGGCTTATTCCGTCTTAACAACGATTGAAAAAAGTCAAGCAAAACAAAGATGGCTACTCTCACACATTGAGGAGGAGGTTGTGGAGGTTAATACCACACCGATACCTCAAGTGGTTGAAGATGTAGAAATTGAATCCACCATGGCTGAAGAAGAGGTTCCAAGTCTTCCTACACAAGAAAATGTTTGTTTAAATCTTGATGAAGACACGGTCCCTCAAGAAGAACTAGTGATCTTGGTACCTAAGGTTAGGAAGGTTGGCTTGCACGACTTTGGGCAAGTTATTTTGAAGCGGATCCACAATCGCTACATGCCGTGCATGAAAAAACAAGTCTGGATATGGCATGTAAACTACCGAGCATACATTGGAAACTCGGTAGGCAAGTGCGCGCTTAGACCACCTTGATAGTCAGGTATGATTCTTGTACATTTTGTATAGATATTTATTTTGTTTTATTTTTCTTTTACTTTTAGTTTGTATTTTGAGTTTTTTTTCTTTTACCTTTTATTTTATTTTTTATTTTTTGGGAATGCTTGGAGTTTAACTTGCGATGATAACTTCGCATGTACTCAATCTCCATTCAGGCGGAGTAAAACTGTACATCTTCGATGTATAAGGCATCCCAGAATTTTATGTTTTTATTTTTCTTTTGAGTCTTAGTTTCAGGTTTGTTTATCGGTCGCGAATGAAATGCTATACGGCCAACATTAGAAGGAATCTAACGGACTCATACGCGTATTGCTTATCCAGGGGAGTCTGTTCCTTTTACTGTTGTATTTTATTTTTATTTCTGCTTTATTTTATTCCTATCTCACATTGAGGACAATGTGTCGTTCAAGTGTGGGGGTGGGGAAATTTCATTTTTATTTATTTTTGAGTCTTTAAAAAAAATTGAAAATGTCTTGAAAATTATTTCTAAAAAGCATTCTAATCAGACATAAAACAGCCCTTTCAGTACATACCAGTTGATTCTTGATTGTTTTGGGCAGTAGATCCTTAGTCATGGTCTAATTTGTAGAAAAGTAATATGAACCGTTTTCAGCAAGTATTTTTAAGAAAAAATGTTTAGAATTGCCTGACTAGATTTAACAAGCTATTGGTAATAAATACATGCACACATCGGTAACCCATTTCCCCACTTTGGTGAGATCTTGAGCCTACTAGATGATAGATTAATTTATATACATTTTCGTTTGTTGAGAGTAGGCCAAATGTTTCTCTGTTGCAGAACTTGTGTGATTTGATACATGCTGAGGTTGTAGACTAGATATGCACGTACATGACAAAGGCGATTTAGATTCCCTTTTTGTTTAACACCTTTTATTTGTTTTGTGTTAACCGGTTTACCCAAGAATATTACCATTAGTAGCCAACTTTGAGCCTTATACCCTTTCGTTTGCTAAACCACATAATCACCCAAATAAACCAGTACCTTTACCAAGTGTTGATGACATCCAAAGTGTTAAGTGATTGTATTTATGTTAGAAAAAATATATGTGAAAAAAAAAATAAAAAAAAAAGAAAAGAAAAATCAGAAAAATACAAAAATAGAAGTATTGTTTATGGTCAGAATATGACCAAAGTTGTGTTTATTTATGCGTCTTGTGTGAATAAGGATTGTCAATCTTGTTGGTGTCACCATTTTATTTTAGCCACTTCTAGCCAAATATATCCTACCTTTACCCTAAGCCTAAAACCCATAAGTCCTTTAGATATGTGCATTGTCTACAGTTGAGGTGTGATTGTTATACAAGCCTATGATAACAGAGTTACATGTTTGGTTTTGAGTGAATGATACTAGCGCATTACATGCTAGTCCAGATATTATACCGAGTGGAGTGAAAAATTGTGAGGGGTGTGTTGCATGAGAATAAAAACTGAAAGTATGTTAGATTTGGTCAGGTGAATTCTGTTTTTAAATGGAAATCAATTCGACTTGCTGAATTAACACATCTAATACTAATCTGTAAATGGGGTATGACTTTGGACCTTAGCTAAAGTATGATGGGGCGACTGGGGTGCTTGTCTGTGATAATGTCTTGAGAAGAGTGTATATAATTTTTTCGAGACGAAAAAAGATAAGCGTGGGGGTGTGATGCGCGGTTGAACGCGTCATATTTATATGCTAGTTTTGTATATATTTTAATGTTTGATTGATGCATTTTAGGGTAAATGTTATTGAATTGTAATTAATGATTTAAGTGTTCTAATGTTACGTATAAATAAGAATGAAAAAATAACAATAATATAATTAAACTAATTAATACACTAAATGCATTTACTGGTGTCTTTGATTTGTACAGGAATAAAAATGCTACTTTAAAGGATTGATTTCAAATGGACTTGGAATGTGATAGATCAAAGATAAAAGAAAATCATGGGATAATTGAAGTGGGCTCCGACTAAAATAACATGGCATTATTAGTTCCATAGTGATTTGGGCTTGGGAAAACGACAAATAGAAGAAGATTTTTGAAGGCCCATTATTATTTTTCGAGGGAAGTTAAGAAGGAGATTATTATTCGATTGACGGCTGTTTTTGGTGGAACGGAACGAAGGCAGCAGCCTTGGAGCTGCACGCACATCAAGAAGAAAATCATCATTAATATGCAGCGCAGGCGCAGCTAATCGTGTAATCATCTCCGGGTGTATGGTTTGCTTAGGTTAAACACAAAATTTTGTTTGATTTAGTTTTTTGGATTGTTTTCTTATTGACGCTTTGAGAACACTTGTGGTTTATTTGATTTAAACGAATTGTTTATGTTTTAAATATTTATCTATTGCCATTCGCATTCGGTTTTCTTGCATCGTGAGCAGTTTGGTAATTAAGAGGTTATTTGGCATTTATGATTTGGTAATTAGATTGTACGAGTTAGTATTAAAAACTTGTGTTTAATTATCACTTTGATTAAACTATATACAAGACCATGTCTATGTGGTTTCCAACTAATTAAACAGTTTGTGTGGAATCTTAAACCTGAAACCTGGAGATTGATCATCTTTCTCGTATATTGTTTTAGTAAATCAGTCAAATCAAAAATCAGTTTAATCTAGTTTAGTTATTTTAGTTTAAGTAGTCAAACAAAAGCTGTAATACTAACCACATGCTCCTCGTGGATTCGATACCTGACTTACCCTAGCTACCTAGGTTATTTAGGTTTTTGCATGACCCTAACGACAGGTCATCAAATGGCGCCGTTGCCGGGGAGCTAGTGCGCTTAGTATTACATTGCTTGTTTGTTTGTTTTTTTTATTTATTGTTTTGAAAAAAAATAGAAAATCTTAAAATATATATATATATATATGTATACAAGTGATTTTTAATTTTTATTAGATTTCACTTTGGGTATTCTAGCTTTCTGTGCAGGAATTTTCTTTTACAGATAATAGAAGCTCAAAAGTTTTGACCATGTATGCAAATCGCTATACATGTGAATATTGTGGGGATCCACGCCACGCATTGGAAGATTGCCTAGAACGTTGGAAGTATCAGGAGGCATTAAGAAGATATAATGAAGGTTATGAAAGATGGGAGAACACTCCGATCTTTTGTTATGACGACTTTGTTCCTGCTCCAAAATTCAAAGATTACCAAGCACTAGTTGATGAAGAATATGAGCATGTTGAAAATACACGCTCATACTCTTCATACTATGAACCACCTCCACCACCGAGTTCTCAGGATTACTATCATTGTGAGGAAAATTTGTATTATAA
Organism: Ambrosia x helenae; assembly: GCA_030844895.1. NCBI lineage: Eukaryota > Viridiplantae > Streptophyta > Magnoliopsida > Asterales > Asteraceae > Ambrosia > Ambrosia x helenae. The sequence goes on along the minus strand of JAUTDX010007411.1, from coordinate 29,521 downwards.
TACTTATGATCCTAACATGTCTTGTTTTTCTAATTATCAGGAGGAATATGATAACAATGAGCATTTTGAAGATTATGATGATTATCAACCGGAGATGGCACAGTACCCGAGTGACCGGTGTGAGTATGATGATTGTTACTATGAATACTCTACACTGGCATGCACAAATCGGTACCCATGTTATCAAACGAATTGTTGTGAATGCTCAAATCAACAACTTCAGTCAAAGGAAAGTAGTTGTGATGAGATTTTTAGGAGAGTGCGACTTTCTAAAGTCGAAAAAGAATTAGCACTACCTAATAAATCTAAAGAAGATCGGTTTAAAATTGTTGAGTTACAAGTACGATCTTCTAAGTAAGGAAAGAGAAAAAGATAAGGCTTATTCCGTCTTAACAACGATTGAAAAAAGTCAAGCAAAACAAAGATGGCTACTCTCACACATTGAGGAGGAGGTTGTGGAGGTTAATACCACACCGATACCTCAAGTGGTTGAAGATGTAGAAATTGAATCCACCATGGCTGAAGAAGAGGTTCCAAGTCTTCCTACACAAGAAAATGTTTGTTTAAATCTTGATGAAGACACGGTCCCTCAAGAAGAACTAGTGATCTTGGTACCTAAGGTTAGGAAGGTTGGCTTGCACGACTTTGGGCAAGTTATTTTGAAGCGGATCCACAATCGCTACATGCCGTGCATGAAAAAACAAGTCTGGATATGGCATGTAAACTACCGAGCATACATTGGAAACTCGGTAGGCAAGTGCGCGCTTAGACCACCTTGATAGTCAGGTATGATTCTTGTACATTTTGTATAGATATTTATTTTGTTTTATTTTTCTTTTACTTTTAGTTTGTATTTTGAGTTTTTTTTCTTTTACCTTTTATTTTATTTTTTATTTTTTGGGAATGCTTGGAGTTTAACTTGCGATGATAACTTCGCATGTACTCAATCTCCATTCAGGCGGAGTAAAACTGTACATCTTCGATGTATAAGGCATCCCAGAATTTTATGTTTTTATTTTTCTTTTGAGTCTTAGTTTCAGGTTTGTTTATCGGTCGCGAATGAAATGCTATACGGCCAACATTAGAAGGAATCTAACGGACTCATACGCGTATTGCTTATCCAGGGAGTCTGTTCCTTTTACTGTTGTATTTTATTTTTATTTCTGCTTTATTTTATTCCTATCTCACATTGAGGACAATGTGTCGTTCAAGTGTGGGGGTGGGGAAATTTCATTTTTATTTATTTTTGAGTCTTTAAAAAAAATTGAAAATGTCTTGAAAATTATTTCTAAAAAGCATTCTAATCAGACATAAAACAGCCCTTTCAGTACATACCAGTTGATTCTTGATTGTTTTGGGCAGTAGATCCTTAGTCATGGTCTAATTTGTAGAAAAGTAATATGAACCGTTTTCAGCAAGTATTTTTAAGAAAAAATGTTTAGAATTGCCTGACTAGATTTAACAAGCTATTGGTAATAAATACATGCACACATCGGTAACCCATTTCCCCACTTTGGTGAGATCTTGAGCCTACTAGATGATAGATTAATTTATATACATTTTCGTTTGTTGAGAGTAGGCCAAATGTTTCTCTGTTGCAGAACTTGTGTGATTTGATACATGCTGAGGTTGTAGACTAGATATGCACGTACATGACAAAGGCGATTTAGATTCCCTTTTTGTTTAACACCTTTTATTTGTTTTGTGTTAACCGGTTTACCCAAGAATATTACCATTAGTAGCCAACTTTGAGCCTTATACCCTTTCGTTTGCTAAACCACATAATCACCCAAATAAACCAGTACCTTTACCAAGTGTTGATGACATCCAAAGTGTTAAGTGATTGTATTTATGTTAGAAAAAATATATGTGAAAAAAAAAAATAAAAAAAAAGAAAAGAAAAATCAGAAAAATACAAAAATAGAAGTATTGTTATGGTCAGAATATGACCAAAGTTGTGTTTATTTATGCGTCTTGTGTGAATAAGGATTGTCAATCTTGTTGGTGTCACCATTTTATTTTAGCCACTTCTAGCCAAATATATCCTACCTTTACCCTAAGCCTAAAACCCATAAGTCCTTTAGATATGTGCATTGTCTACAGTTGAGGTGTGATTGTTATACAAGCCTATGATAACAGAGTTACATGTTTGGTTTTGAGTGAATGATACTAGCGCATTACATGCTAGTCCAGATATTATACCGAGTGGAGTGAAAAATTGTGAGGGGTGTGTTGCATGAGAATAAAAACTGAAAGTATGTTAGATTTGGTCAGGTGAATTCTGTTTTTAAATGGAAATCAATTCGACTTGCTGAATTAACACATCTAATACTAATCTGTAAATGGGTATGACTTTGGACCTTAGCTAAAGTATGATGGGGCGACTGGGGTGCTTGTCTGTGATAATGTCTTGAGAAGAGTGTATATATTTTTTTCGAGACGAAAAAAGATAAGCGTGGGGGTGTGATGCGCGGTTGAACGCGTCATATTTATATGCTAGTTTTGTATATATTTTAATGTTTGATTGATGCATTTTAGGGTAAATGTTATTGAATTGTAATTAATGATTTAAGTGTTCTAATGTTACGTATAAATAAGAATGAAAAAATAACAATAATATAATTAAACTAATTAATACACTAAATGCATTTACTGGTGTCTTTGATTTGTACAGGAATAAAAATGCTACTTTAAAGGATTGATTTCAAATGGACTTGGAATGTGATAGATCAAAGATAAAAGAAAATCATGGGATAATTGAAGTGGGCTCCGACTAAAATAACATGGCATTATTAGTTCCATAGTGATTTGGGCTTGGGAAAACGACAAATAGAAGAAGATTTTTGAAGGCCCATTATTATTTTTCGAGGGAAGTTAAGAAGGAGATTATTATTCGATTGACGGCTGTTTTTGGTGGAACGGAACGAAGGCAGCAGCCTTGGAGCTGCACGCACATCAAGAAGAAAATCATCATTAATATGCAGCGCAGGCGCAGCTAATCGTGTAATCATCTCCGGTGTATGGTTTGCTTAGGTTAAACACAAAATTTTGTTTGATTTAGTTTTTTGGATTGTTTTCTTATTGACGCTTTGAGAACACTTGTGGTTTATTTGATTTAAACGAATTGTTTATGTTTTAAATATTTATCTATTGCCATTCGCATTCGGTTTTCTTGCATCGTGAGCAGTTTGGTAATTAAGAGGTTTATTTGGCATTTATGATTTGGTAATTAGATTGTACGAGTTAGTATTAAAAACTTGTGTTTAATTATCACTTTGATTAAACTATATACAAGACCATGTCTATGTGGTTTCCAACTAATTAAACAAGTTTGTGTGGAATCTTAAACCTGAAACCTGGAGATTGATCATCTTTCTCGTATATTGTTTTAGTAAATCAGTCAAATCAAAAATCAGTTTAATCTAGTTTAGTTATTTTAGTTTAAGTAGTCAAACAAAAGCTGTAATACTAACCACATGCTCCTCGTGGATTCGATACCTGACTTACCCTAGCTACCTAGGTTATTTAGGTTTTTGCATGACCCTAACGACAGGTCATCAAGCAGCATTCCCCATGTACAGCTTTTCATCTCCCACCATCTCTTTAAACGTACTAAAGAGGGTCTTGTCTTGGCAAACATGGCGAGTAGCCCCGGTGTCCACCCATCACCCTTTTGGGTTGTTAGACACCAAATTAACCTCCTCCATCATGGCAGTGAGGTCTGAAATCATGGCCACTAAAGGCATATCATCATCAACAACCATAAGCGCCTTGTCACGTTTGGCAGCTTTACATTGATCAGCTTTGTGACCAGCTTCATTACAGTTGTAACATTTTCCTTTGAAGGAACTAACCTTCTTTCTCACACCACCTTTCTTAGGCCCAAGGTCTCGACCCTTACCCTTTGATTTTTCACCAAATTTATGGCCTTTGTTGCTCTTATTCCCCCTTGAAGACTGACCATGCTCAACAATGTTAGCTTTTGCAGTACCTTCAACTTGAGTTCCTTTTAGAGACACTCTGTTATCTTCCTCGATACGCAAGCGAACCACAAGGTCTTCAATGGTCATTTCCTTTCGCTTATGCTTAAGGTAATTCTTGAAATCCGTCCAACTTGGAGGAAGTTCTCAACCATTGCAGCCACTTGGAATGTTACACTAAGATTCATTCCTTCAGACAGAATATCACTAAGGATCACTTGCAATTCTTGGACTTGGCTAATAACAGTTTGGAATCCACCATTTTATAGTCCAAAAACCGAGCCACAACAAACTTTTTAGTACCAGCATCTTCAGTTTTTGTACTTGCGCTCCAAAGATTCCCAAAGTTTCTTTGGCAGTTGGTATCTTGCAGTACACATTATACAATGGATCAGCAAGTCCATTCAACACATAGTTTTTGCATAGGTACTCAGAATGCTTCCAAGCATCAAGTGCGCTCACAGATTGAACGTCAGAGTTCCCTTCACCAAGTTGAGGGGGGGACTCAGTCAAGAATCTCGCAAGATTCAGTGTTGTCAAGTAAAACAACATCTTTTACTGCCATCTTTTGAAATTCAAACCAGAGAACTTCTCTGGTTTCTCAGCATGGTTTGCAACCGCCTGGGCTGCCTGGGTGCCAACTAATGGCCCCATAGTGGTGGAAGTTGATCCAATGGTTGTTGATGAAGCAGCAACATTCGTAACCATTTCTGAAACAAGAGAACAAAAGTTAGTGTTCAGAAAAAAATCACACCAAATCCGGTTTACAAAAAACCAAACTGTTTGGTTTACACAAAACCAAAGTAAACTCACAAAGAGTTTAAAGAAACAAAATATATTGAATCCGAAAATTTTTAAAACAAAGTATGAACGGAGTTTTAAAATCTGTTTTAAGCTTGTAGGAACACCGTTCACAAATAAAAGAAACACTAAAATTATTAAGGAATTTCGGATTACAATACACAAATGAAAAGTAACAGGAATACAATAACTGAAATTAAAATTACAATAAGAACGAAAAATAGGAAACAAGCACAAGGAAAACTCGAGGTGACTGAGGCACGTGTAAAACACGCTTCCCTTAAAACAGATTTCGGGCCACCCAGGTGAACCCGTCTGTTTTCCCAGGGTACAACAGCCTAAGCAGATTGCACTGCCGGAGTGAACCTAGCACCTGAAATAGTACCTGAAACAAGAGTGCGGAGGGCAGCAAAGTTAGGAAATTTATCTGATAGGAGGTGGTGGTTCGTGAACATGAATTCTCAGATTTTGTCTGTGTATCTCAATCAGAGTCCACACTCTGTATTTATCACCTACACGAAACCATGCCAAGAGTCTATCATGAATACAGAATTCATTGTTATTTAAGTCTGTATTGAATTACAAGACTTGATTACAAATTAAGTCTGTAATCAATTACGAGACTTAATGACACTTGACAGGTTAGGAATTCCAAAGGACTTGACCACACCAGTTGGTTAATCTTAGCCATAGGCTCGAGCCATACCAGTCCAAGCTTAGTTAAAAACATAAAGGCGGCTCTCAAGCGGCTCGCGGCGATGCGAGCGTGCGAAGTGCAAAGTGCGCCATCAAAACGCCACATTACGCCCATCGCCCTCGTCCCGGTCCCGGTCCCGGTCCCGAGCCCGAGCCCGTGCCCGGGCGCGGGCACGTCGGGTGCTTCGCACCCTCCTGGCTGCCACTGGGTGTGTCCTGTTGTATAGGAATACATTCCTCTCCAGAATTCTACATATAAACCAACACATGATTTATATCTCCACCAATGTGGGACAAGCACAAATTCCCACAACACTAAAGTTTCACCACACACACTTAAAGCTTAGATCTCTCATTCATCTAGCTTTATAATTAATTATAATTATATTACACATAAATATACTAATTAATTATCAAATTTCCAACAGAAATACTATACTAAAATTAAAGAGAATAAAATCCTCGTTTTTATGGTGATTTGTTTTAAATATTAACGTACGAAAAAATTATGGGCGTTAAAAAGCTGTGTGGTAGTTAGATTTTTTTTTTTTTTTGTAAAGGATATCAAGTGTAACTACTAACTAATTATAAACAATTATGATAAATTTGGAGCAATTAAAGAGTGTAATTAAAATAATGGGATTAAAGTGTTGTTACTATTTGAAAGATTGATTTATCATTATTTTAAAGTTGTACCTTATGCATCAAATTAAGAAAGATTTTTAACTTTTGGGTATATTAAAATGTAATTTTCATTATTGTAATATAATTAAGATATATATGATGATGTTCAATTGAGAACTCATATGTTTTACAAAAATATGAGAATTTAATAAAAAACTAATTAAAAAATCACATGAATTAATTATTTTATATTATTTTCTACAGTAATTAAAAATCAGTTATTTTATTGTGGGATTTAATTCTTTATGGATGTCTCAATACAGCATATTTATTTCATTCCTTATTCTTTTTTTAACGGCCAACTAAGAATCACATAGGGAGCTCTGTACGCCCACTCCTTAGAGCATTCACAGTAGCTCCCCCATTTTATGTGAGTATGTCCCTAAAATTATATGGGTGAGTGTGAGTGGTTGTGAGTGAAGAAAAATGGGAATCTACTGTTGATCGGTATAATTGGGGTTACTTGGGAATCTTTTGGGGAAAACTGGAAGGTGTATTTATTTTTTTAGTATTTGTTGAAAGTAGTTGTGAGTGGGGGAGAGAGAAACTGTTATGATTTTTAGTGTAATATGTGGTTGTGAGGAATGAGGGATGAGAAAGCTATTGTGAATGCTCTTATTCACTATCCTGAAATGTAGCCCTGAGTCATCTTGGTTTCTTCTAATCCTGTAGTGCTACTATACTCTGTTGATTCACTAGCTTGAAGCGTTTTTTTTTCTTTTAATTAAAAATAAGTTAGAAATTTAAAATCACATAAATTTCAAAAAAAAAAAAACATTTACAATATATAAAGGGTTTTTAAAAAATAAGACAAACAATTTAAGCTAAAAAACCTATCTTCTTCCCCAAAATTTGCAAACATACGCATCTTCCCATCTCCAAATATCATCTCAACCTTTTGCTGTGAAATCTCATTCACATTTCTCACCTTCGTATTTTAAATCCCTCTTCCTTTACAAAAGAAAATTCCAAGAAAATAATAACAAGTCCCCACAAGTAATCACCTATTCACCTTAGGGCATGTGTAGTGGAGGGGCGTTATAGGGAATAAAATATTATAAAGTAATAGAAGGGGCGTTATGGAAAAAGAGGGTGCAGAGGGTGTAGTGGGTGAGGGGCGTTATGGGGTTAAAATATTATTATTTGATTGGATGTGTTATTATTTGATTAGGTGTAGAAGAGGGTATGAAAACTAATTAAAAAAATAATATAAAATTGATTTAGACATTACAACGCCCATTATGTACATAACGCTCTCCCCCATAATGCCCCATAACGCCCAAGAGGGCGGTGCTGGAGGCGTTATGGGGCGTTATAATCCCCATATAGCGCTCCACTACGTTCAACCTTATAGTTGCTTTGTGTGAAACGAAATACTTTAAAGAAAAATATACTTTAAAAAAGTCGGAAAAAACAACGAAAGAAATGGGATGGGTAGGTGACGTTTAATTTATTTAATTGCAATATTAATATTTAGAAGAAAAAAATTGTTGGTGCTTGTGCTTGTCCACCAAAACCGGTTACGTGCATGTGACTACTTTTTTACGTAAATTATATAATCTTGTGAAATCTATATATAAGTAAATTATAATTTCTGTCCTTTATGTATATTTCAGTTTTCAGTTTTCAGTTTTTGTTTATAAAACAATATGTCAATGTCGTAACAAAAAATTGTTCTTTATATTTACAATTGGTAGCATGTATCATCCTTTAAACTAACCTAATTCTTACGTTAATTAATTTGCCTTTTTCTATTTTCACCCTCTTTTAGATCCACGATCCACCCCTCGTCACTTTTAATCTCAAAATTAGGTTCCTTATAAGCCAAAAAAACCATGATGGTATTTTGCTTGTGTGGGAATAAAGCACTTATCCTAATGGACTTTTAACCAATGTCTTCATTTTTATGCATATACTAGATTATACCCTGGGAGTGTCCTGATGTTAAAAAATCTAATACGACACATTAATTTTACATATGAAATAGACTGATACGCTTTACAGTTACATGCATGAAAGTTTCAGGTATCACCTAACCTAAAACTATTAACAATGTATCTCCAATGTTAACGCCTAACCTTAAACAATGTATAATTTTAATGTTAACATCTAACATAAAACAGTGTATAACTCTAATATTAATATAGAACCTAAAACAATGTATAACTCCAATGATAACACTTAACCTAAAACAATGTATAACGCTTATGTAACTCTAATATTAACACCTATCCTAAAGGCTAAAAAATGTACAACTCTAATATACTAATATTGATACCTAACCTAATACAATGTATAATTCTAATAACATATTCTTCTTTGGTTGAAAATAGAATTCATATTTACTCTATAGATAATTAATCAATTATCTGAACACGTGTTTTGTTTTTCCTGTATGAACAAAACCCCATAAAAATAGTCATTTTTTTCTTCGTTTTTTTTATATAGCACTATGGTACTCGTTGGAAAATAATAATAAAACGCTCGTTAATTTGACGTAATTTTTTTTCTTTAAAAACTCTCGTAGATAAAAGATATTAAGGTTTAAAAATTATAGGAGAAAGCATGAGAGAGAAAAATCCAATTGTATTTTTAAACGTTTTTTTTCTAAACTTACTTAATTCCACATGACATTCTACATAGCAACTCTCAAAATCTTTAGTCCCCGGTTTTAAAAGTAGTTATTGTTGTTATTTGTTAAACAAGTTTAGTAAAATTTATAAGAGATAAACAGTATATACATGTATATTTATATATATTTAATTTTGTATTTTACAACCAAATGAATCTAAGTATTTATGATGATGAACACTCATAGACAAGATAGTTTGTATGTGATGATTGAACGTCCAAAGAAATTTCCCTTCACGTTTACAACTATAAAACCTCACGGCCTCACATGCAAAAGTCCCAACAATTTCACTATCCATAGTGTACAATATCAGGCCCATGCTACCGATTAATAAACAAAACTGATTTGAAGAGGAACCCGCCTCGTTAATTAAACTCGACACACATAAAACCTTGTATTAACAAACAAATAAAACTTGAGAATCTAAACAATTCAAAAAACTATTTATTCAAACTCCAATTTATCTTCTTAAACATTGCATCTTTATCTACATAAATTAGCTCCTCTTTTTTTCTTTGGAGACAAATCAAAGTTACGGCAACACAATAATATAATCATTAGGAGATAGTTGGATGATATCTTTCCGTATCACACCGTATGTAAAGGTCGCCCGTCTCTCCTGCCTGGTTCCACCTCAGCTGCTTTGCCCTTCTCCCCCCTCCTCTACAACGGGCACCAGACCTGTAGTGGCGGATCCAGGATTTTTTTCCAATGGGTTCGCTGTTTTAGATGGTCCAATCTCATTGGATCAGACATAAAAAAAATTCGGGTCAATTTGACGGTTCGGGTTGGTTCGACTGGTCGGTCGGGTATCGACGTATGGTTCATCACATAATAAAAATATGATATAATAATAAAAAACTACTTCATTAGAACTTAAAAAACACATAATATAATGGTATTTGCAAAGTGATGTAAAAATTTACATCGTGTAAATTGAATATAAATTGGTTTCTTCTTTCCACCAAACTGATGACCTAGATTAAAAAGTTTATAACAGTTAAGCGAAATAGGGCAATACTAATCTCAAGTTCTCAAGTCTCAACAACACCAAAATCAAACTAAATGAAAAAAAAGGCATTTTAAAGTAACATAATCAATAGCAAACTTTCTTAATATGCATAGCCATAATGTAATGTATAGTTCTTACTTATTATATACTGAAATATTGAGATGCTGTTAATTAGAATGGATCCAAATAGAGTCAACTGGATTGGGACAGATGGATGCGTTTTGACTTTCAAGATACTGTTCTTTTGTTCTAGGTGTTCTTCTGGTCATCTCTTTACACTAATCTTCTGTTAGTGTAAGTTGCTTGTATTTTGGTGATGAATATACAGTAGTTTGCCTTTCAAAAAAAAAATAGAATGGATCCAATGAGGAAGTGATTGATTATTTCAGCACTTGAGGGGAAGGAGAGGATGGAGGCTGGGCAGGGGTAGTGACTAAAGGAAGGCACATGTTTGTTTAGGTTTAATAACCCTAAGCTGGATAATTAAAAAAATAAAACAAAATGCGTTGTCCTGAGTTTCGAACTCGGGACTTCTCATTCGTAAGGTGGAAACCTTAACCAATGAGCCATTCATGAGATATGTCAATGGGTTCATTTCAATTTTTCTTATGGGTTCATGGCCCATTTTTCATATATATTTCTACTAAAAATTGAAAACCGAGTGGGTTCGCCTGAACCCGTTCCTCTCTTACTAAATCCGCCCCTGCAGACCTGTGAGTCTCATCTTCCCTCTCACAACAATCCAACAGATCCTCCGCACGCAAATATATATGAGGTTTTCACATACTTAAGATAATGATTTAATAAGCCTTTTTTATATTTATTTATCATCAAAAAATTATATTTTAAGTGTATGTTTGGCAAGGGGCTTCTAGCTTCAACATTTTAAGAAAAAAAACTCCTACTCAATGAAAAGCTTTGTTTGTTTGAATGGGCTTGAAGCTTTTAGGTTAGGAGAAAAAGTCTCATATTGAATCGCTACTAGTATTAGCGTTTAAGAAACCTCCTACTAGCGCACAAGCTTTTAATGAGTAAATGACACAAATACTCATTCTACCATAAAAAATAAAAATAAAACATGCACACAAGCTTTTAATTATGTCTATTTTGGTCGGTTTATATATTTTATAAAAACTTCAGCTACTCTACTTAACACTAAAATATATTTAAAAAAACTACATCTACCAGCTTCCAGCCACCAACCTCCAGCTTCTAGCCAACAGCTGGTTTTACTAAACATACCCGAAATCCACTAGAAACCCTACTTCGTCTTTTCCAATTAGAAATCCTAGCCCAACTTAAACCTATAAACAATACAATATATACATTAATTTTGAAACATGGGAGAAGTGGATACCGGGACCTCCAAACTTACGGTTCCATACGGTGACATCGATCAGCATCACCCGAAGAGTTATGGTGAAGATATATTGGATACTCTTATAACGTTGTATCATGTATGGAATGCACACCTTAAAACTACGACTTTATAGATGTACTCATGTAAAGTGTAATTGTTATGCAATAATCACTGTGCATCCACACCAACTCCACCAAGGGTAAAATGGTGACATAAAACCCAATCAATATGGCCCATGACATACAAGATTATGGGCCTACACTAATGCGTTAGGCCTAATACGTTTTAAAGTCCACTTAGTTTAAATAATATAAGTTTTTAGGCTCCAGAGAATTGTAATTTGTAATCATAAAAATTGCACACAGCTTTAAAACAAAAGTAAGTTGTAACTAAATAGAAAGTTAGGTAAAATAGGAATCACCATGTATCAGATTGGAAGGCGGTGAAAAATAATTTAGACAAAAAAAACGTAAATAAAGCATGCTTCTATCAGACTATCATTTTTTCCCCTTTCTTCCTAATAATATCAAATTATTATATTCGTCAAGACGGGTTTGACTCAATAGCATCATATCGGTGAATTTTCATCAACCATGCAATGAGAATTCAAACCCTGATATGGGTGTATATGTGGATTTTAAGCTGTGTAGAATTAGGGAATGTGTGACGTCTATTTTAAAAAAAATAGACGTATTCTTTTGCACAAAGTCTCATCTTCTTAACTTTAAGGATTTTAAAACATATTTCTAGTAATCTCTGTCTTTTCCATACATATTAATACTCCATAATTGTCTTGCATCACATTACTGTTATTACAAGATATGCTATTGTTGGTTTCATTTTGATGTCTTTCATGTTGGTGAAATAAGAGCTAAAAGATGGAATTATGCCAAAGATATGCTATTGTTGGTTTCGTTGTTGATGTCTTCCATAACATGAAGCGAAAAAATTGTAAAAGTTGAAAAGTATAGGGGCTCAAGTTGAAAGGGAACAAATGTTGTGTTAAATGTACCAGGTGTAAAAGTATCTAGGTTAGAAGTAAAAATAAAGATAAAAACCGAGTGGGGTACAACCAAATATGCAAAATTGCAACTAACAATGCAACACAAAGTTGCAAATTAATATATAGTTAATATATATATTATATATTAATATATTAAATAGTAAGTTTTTTGAAAGCAAACTTTTAAGACATAGTAGTGGGGTATGCCCACACGTTGTAGTGGCTCGGTTAGAATAAAATAGATATTGAGACATTGATAAAAGTAACCACATCTCAACGTGTAGTCAAAATTTTACAAAACATTATATTTGAAAATAAATGAAATATGATACGTTGATCTAAAATTATAAATTTAACGGTTCTGATAATACTGATACTTTTAGTCAGTATTGATTCGGTTATTTATGATACCAGTGCAAGGCGCATAAAAAACGAGAGCTTTTTATAATTAGGCACATAGTATAAAATATATTTTTTAGGGATTTTAGAGATGTGTTAGGCTTGTTTAGGGCTACATTAGGATGTGTTAGGGTTGTTTAGGACTTGTTCATAACCCATTTAGGATGTTATAGAGGTTTAGGCAACTTCTAGCCTGAATTTGGCCGGAAATAAGCCTGAAAACAGCCCCGATAGTGCACCTCAGTGCCTAGACGCGCGCCTCACAGGGCGCAGCACAGTTGGTGCGCCTGGTTGCGCCTTGCGCCTAGGCGCGCTTTTGACAACTATAGTTGAGAGGGTCATGCACTATATCATATCATCATAACAATATATTAAATCCAATTACACATTAATACCACTTTAATTTGTTTCGGATGTTTAGAATTAAACTTGTATACGGGTCTCCTAAGTCCTAGCAACCTTAAGTATCGTATGAACTCAACCCTGCTGATAACCAATACATCTGAAAAACAACTTCCTTCCTTGAACGTGCCTTCTACGGTGGAAAATGATGAAAATATTCACCAACTTGATCTTTACAATGTCGATCGTAGCAGTTTTGTTGGCAAAAACGAGTTTAGTGAAAGGCGGGACAGTAGATTGCAACCCGTCTTTTTTAGACCCATGTGTAGCAGCATTCAAGGATCCGAAGGTTGAAGCGTCGGATGCGTGTTGTGATAATCTAATGGGGAAGAAAAATTGCTTCTGCGTTTGGTATAAGGATCCCGAGACTAGCATCTATTTTAAGATGCCTGGTAAAGACAAGGTTTCAGCTTCTTGTGGTGTAGAATTTCCGTACCCGAAAACTTGTAGCTAGATAAAATATTGCATATCATATCAAATTCATAATATTTATAAAATCTATGTTTTATTTTGTTACTCTTTTGCATAAAGGATTCGTCGCATCACTTTTATACAATATGCAGTTGCACAATTCAAAAATTTTGTTATGGGGTTGAAATTTTTTGACAATAGGATATTTAAACAATTCTAATTACCAAGATGTTTGTGCAGTTGTGTGTTGTACTGCATGCCTTATAGGTTGTACTGGTAGTATTAAAGAACCCATGGGCTGGTTTTAGTGAGTTGTGTGGTTTTTGTTTTACACGTGTTGTGTTATCTGCTCATCAACATCTTTCACAAACAAAACCCTACTCCAACCCATTCTATTTCTAATCTCCATCTCTATGCATTCTCTTTCTTCACACAACCGATCACCTTCTCCAAAACACGAACCCCCTTGCCGCCGCCGCAGTAACTGCAGTGATCGGAAGCAGAAGTATCAGGCTTCGTCTCCGGCTGTTGATCGTGACGTTGACATTATATGACATGCTTCCGGTTCAGGTAAATTGTACTTTATGGCTATTTTGGTGATGCCGACTAGAGTTCCGGCGACTATTCCAGTGAACCATTTCAAGTTGATCAGAGGTAGATATGAACAAAGGTAATTTTTTCTGATTATTTTTTATTAGTTCACATTGTAAACAAAACGTGCTCAATTTGTTTGTTTTCATTTTCATTTTCATTTTCATTTTTGCAGCGCATCGTGAAAGTGAAAACATAACATGGTACTCTTCACATAAAGGTGAGAATAAACCTTAAAAATACTATTACTATGCTATTACTAATTTTTACTTTTAAGGTTAAACTATTATTATTTTTTTGTTATTTGTATGCTTTTGTTGTGAATTTGACTATAATTGTGCAGCTTAGAAGATACATGAGTATAATTTAATATTTTTTTATATAAATTGATTTATCATACTCTTTGTATTCTTCTTTTGATGCTCGCCGTAAGTGATGTCGATCATGGTGGTGGATTTTGAATTTTCGTTTAGGGTTTTAAAAAGTACATTATGCAAAAAATAATAAAGATTTCAGTAATCACTGTATATGGATTGTTGGTTTATTCACCATGTTCATAGCAATATTGTAGATTTATTTATGTTTACCTATTTGAGTTTGAAAGGAACTATGGCAACATGACTATTGTTCCTCTGCTTTTATGGATTTTAGAACCTACAATTGTTTCCAAGATGCTAAAGTTTACCTCAGGTGATTAGGAAATTTGGACGTTGGATCAAACTTTCAAATCATGAATTATTTATCCAACATATGCCCAGGGCTGGCTCAACCTTCACGGAGGCCTAAAGCGAGTCTTCAAATTGGGGCCTTTTTTTAGGAAACCATATTTTTAAAAATCTTAAAAAAGATGCGTTGCTTCAATGCTTTGTCTCATGTCTGGTGATTGTCTACAAAGGGGAGGAATTAAATTGGCCCATGCGTATATCTTAATCCATGTAGTTCAGTCCATTACCTAGGCCTAAATCCAGCCCATGAAACAAACTAAAAAAAATGGGGCCTTATAGAACTGGGGGCCCAAAGCCCTAGCCTCAAAATAATTGGGCTAGAGCCGGGCCTGCATATGCCTAGAAAAGTGTTTAGATCAATTCATCGTTCTTAACGGAGGTGGGGCTGCGACTATTGACGACGGAGGTATTGTTAAAAACTATTCTGGATTGTTGATGATGTATGTGGTGTCTTTAGTTTTTTGTTTTGTAATGACAAAGTTTGCTTATTGTTTGATTGTTTTCATGTAACCTCAAGTTTGTCCAGCTTCTTCCGTCTGATGAACTCTGAGAGTTACATATATCAGTTGACTTTTCATGGTCAAAGCGTCTCCTTTCTAAAATAGAAAATGTTATAAAGTTCTATGAGATACTTTACAAAAAAAAAATGGTTTATCATACTCCACTAAGAAAGAGAGCAAAAAAAAAAAAACAGTTCTATGGACTCTATGGAGTTTGTTTTGTGGGTCTATTGACTACTTATAACTACTAAGTGCAGTTTGGGGGCTGGATGTTATAAAGTTCTTAGCTAATACAATATTATACTGAACTCCTCTATTTCTTTTTTTGCTATGACGCCTAACTTAAATTTTAGGGTCTACTTGCGGTGGAACGGCGTCAACCATGGCTGTAGTAAGTGCCTTCGTGATATTTCAGATGGTTAAATTTAATCGATCAAAGAATCAGTCTTATTGATGTAAGTTTCTTTAACCGCATGTTATCGTTTTGCTTGGTAGTTTTGTTATTTGTCTTTACATGTTGCCTGTTAAACGGGCTTTGTATATCTTTTCTTCTTTTATGTAGACGGTTAATGCGCTTTTGTATATGAGCTTTATCATCAATATCGTTTCCGCCATGTTGCTTCTGAATTCGAAGAAGCGTTCAATGATTCAGATTGATAAACCTGGAAATTGCAGGTTTCAAATTTGTGTTGTCTAATATTTTCAGAGGTATATCATGTTTCAATTTCTATTAGAATGAGTGTGTTGCTTTATGGAGGCTTTGCTAAGGTGAATGTGTGCTATAAATTTGTCGAGAAAGGTATGAAGAATTGTTTTTAAAATACTTAATCTTAATGCACGCTTCTGTTAACGTGCTTAAGTTTGTTGGCATGTTGTTTCGTGTCGTAACCCAATAAACCAACTATGTGCGAAGAAAAACTCTAATGATAGACTTATCCTTGGTGTCTACGAAGATGAAGGCAAAAGCAAAGGAGGCACATTATTTTGTGATGAAGGTTGTCCTCAGAGCCGTTGATTGGTTAGGTTTTATACATTATTGTTAGTATGAATTTACTTACGTCTTGGTTCGTTATTGTTGTCGATTTACATTAGATATTAATTTATGCACTAGAATTTGTATAACGTTAAAAGTTTCTTTATACCTATTGCAACTTCGATTTCGGACAATTTATGTAAACGATTTTGGTTCCATGTATGTACTTCAGATTCGAATTTACTCTGCACGTTTTTGCGCACCCGCCGCAATGGCAATGTTGGATGTGATCTTTTATCTTTTATATCAACATACTTATTCATATTACCTGTCGTCAAATCGTCCCCCGCCGCAACGCGTGGGGAACGCCATCTAGTTTATCGCTAAATATAAAAGTCGGTCATGTTGGTCGGGTTACATAATCAAGCTACATTAACAAAATATTCAACCAACAAGTTTTAAGCTAACATTGAAATAATCAATAATCTAGCTAATAACCATATTAAAAGTAAAATTGAGGATTTGAAGTTGTTTAGAATCGGTCGTCCCGCCGCTATTCGTTTAGAATCGGATTTGAGAAGGGACGTGAAATTCAATTCATTTATTAAGTTAAACTAGTTGTATAAAATCACGCGCGTTGCGCGTTTTACAATCGAGATTTAGATGAGGTGTTAATCAATCAATGAATTATACAATCGAGATTCCATTTTGGTTGTAAACGTTAAAAAAAATAAAGAAATCTACACATAAGGTAACACGTGAAATTTGTAACGAAATTACATAAGATTATGTTATTTATATTAATAGTATATAATATAATAAATTTTTTGAATAAAATAATATGAATAAAATAATAGTATATAATATATTAATAGTATATAATATAATAAAGTTTTTAAATAAAATAATAATATAAATAAAATATTAATATTTTTTCTATTCATTGTTGGTGGTGAAAATCCTCATGATGATTTTATCTCACATCCCTGGTGTAGCATCCTCAGGATGCTGAAGGGCTCAACTGATTTCAGGATGTAACCATATTTCAACATGGGCACATCCTGAGAATGGACTGACGAATTACCTTTTTTATACATTATTGTAGGTATAACTAAGTTATAATATGGATACATAAGTACTCTCCAACGTCTATATTATAACACTCAGTTAAAGGAGTCAAAGATAGAAGAGTAACTCATACAAACCAAAGTCTAAGATCGAAGATGGAGTCAAAGTTGTAACCGATATACATTAAATATCGGCGAAGAATAAGGAAACAACTGGTACAACGACTAGCTGAGGAGAAACTGTTACAAACGGTCACCTGAAGACTTTAAGAAACTTAACTACATAGCGGATCACACGGGATTCTCCATTTACTTTCATGTATTATATAAATGGGAATGATGGACGAGTATAGGACACACATTGCTATCACTAAAACTATACACACACACTCTGCTACATAGAACAGTCACAAATCATTGTAATCTTAGATCACTCGTCCAATCATTCATCCAAAGTTGTAACATTTTTTACCATATTAATATTAACAAACAAGTCAGGGGCCTAGTCTCCTCCCGAGGTTTTATGCCGGCGATCTACAATTGATCAAGGGCTTTCCTCGTACATCGAGTGTTGTTCTTTGTGTTTTAGTGCTTTACATACTTATTCCTTGAATTTGCCAACAGTTACATCCTTAGGATATAACTGTCCATCCCAAATCTTACCTTTGCCATCCCGAGCATAGTTGTCATATATTTGTTTCTTTAGCATCCTGATTAACCATTTTCAGAATATAACTAGATTACAAACTTGATTCACACCTATAGCACTCTACCTCACATTTTCTAATTTGGAAAACAAAATTATTTTTACTTAGTAATTTTTGACCAAAACATTCATTTGAGTTACTATTCAAATAAGTTGTATTATTAATATATTGTAATGAATTCGATTTCCCACTGCTATTCGCGATGGATACAAATAAAAATGTTTGGTCTTGAAGAAACAATAAGTATTCTGGAGATTATCACTAATCACCGAGTGGGTTATACTTATGTTAGTCCAGGTACGATCCTTTTCCTAAACCGTTGGTTTAACCCGAGACAAGAAATAAGAGTGAGAGTGTGTGTGGTGAAAGTAAGAACGCGAGGATATAAGTGGTTCGGTCAAGTTTAACCTGATTATTATCGCCAGTTTGGCCCTTGGCGGCGCGATGAACGTTTTTTACCAGGTGGCCGAGCTGACCAGACTTCAGCGCGGCCTCAATTTTCATCTTCAGACTGTAACAATTGTCGGTGAGATGACCAAAATCGTTGTGGTAATCGCAAAATTTGCTTGTATCCACGTTCCTTCTTTTCCCAAAGGGCTTAGGCTCCTTGAGAGTTAGTTGCTCCGTCTTGAGGACTTGAGACGGGGTTTTGGTTAGCGGGGTCCAGTCGTGATTTTTCTTGGAATGACCACGCTGTTCCCGCGACTGTTTGTTGTTGATCAGCTGGCTGGCGTCGTTGGCGGAGGAATACTTCCCCTCGTCCGTTGAGCCCGAGATACGGGTCTATACAGACTTTCTTTTATTTTTGTTATTATTATTATGATGTTGCGGTTGAAAGCCGTGCATCTGATTGAAGGACTTTTCAGATGAGGCGTATATTTTGGCGAAGTGGACGAGGTCATCCCATGACTCCGGGATGCCATCTTTGCCGGTAAGGCATTTCATTAGCTCTGAGATGCGCACATTGTGAATGAACGCAACGCAAATAAGTTCTTCTCTGCAGCCTATCTGAAGGGCCTCCTTATTAAAGTGGACAATGAAGTCCATGAAGTCCTCGATGGACTCATGGTCATATCGGTGGCACAACAGTATATGCGCCTTGTACCGCTTGTGTTTCCTAAGGTGTGAAAAATGATTATCAAACTTGTCGATAAGGTCGTCAAAGTCCATAATACTCCCCGCGGGGAGATTGTCGAACCAGACTCTTGCTGCGCCCGTCAGCGTTTGGGTGAAGAGATGGCACCAAACCTGGACTGGCCAGTTAACAGACATCCCCGCACATTCGAAGTCATGAATGTGATCGTCTGGGTCATGCAGGCCATCGTACTTGCCGTCTGGGTCATGCAGGCCATCGTACTTGCCGATGAATGTGATCGTCTGGGTGATGCAGGCAAAAGACTTTGGCCTAAATGGCTTGACCAAGTCATCGTCCACATCCTTGAGGTGTGGACGGCGGGAGTGGCTTCTCCCGCTGTAGTCGGAGTCGGTGCTGGACGACTCGTAACCATCGGACTCGTCGCGTGACTTTGCGTAGCCCCGAGCCCCTGCGCTGCCGCTTGGCTCCCTGCTACGATTGTCTCATCGACCAGTAACCTCCTTATTCTTATGACTCTCTTTTAGGGGAAAGTCATAAGTGAGGGCCCTGCCCTTATTTTTTGCTTTTTTCATGAGCATCTGCTGGTAGATGGCGGCACTCTTGGTGTTCTGACGGAGGAGCCACTGGTCTAGTTCCTCGAAGGCTGGCTTCTGGATGCGTGAGGTGGGCTGCTTGACGACGGTGCCCGGAGTGCCGTCATTTCCGAGGAGTTGGACGTCAACATCCC
This sequence comes from Ambrosia x helenae, assembly GCA_030844895.1. NCBI lineage: Eukaryota > Viridiplantae > Streptophyta > Magnoliopsida > Asterales > Asteraceae > Ambrosia > Ambrosia x helenae. The sequence goes on along the minus strand of JAUTDX010007411.1, from coordinate 9,755 downwards.
CGGTTTGGTTGGTGACAGATGTGTTAGGGTTGGGTTCAGCCATGGGTGGGTTAAAAGATGGAAAAAAAGGGAGTCGTTCTAATCGTTGGATGGCGTCAATGAAGAAACAATAAGTATCCCAGAGATTATCACTAATCACCGAGTGGGTTATACTTATGTTAGTCCAGGTACGATGCTTTACCCAAACCGTTGGTTTAACCCGAGACAAGAAATAAGAGTGAGAGTGTGTGTAGTGAAATTAAGAACGCGAGGATATAAGTGGTTCGGTCAAGTTCGACCTACGTCCAATGTAAGAGCCGGTTGTTTATTACTTTGGAGTTTACAAAGTGTTACAAGAACCTAGCTCTATGCTACAAGTGATGATTTTCTGATCTTTTGCGAAGGAGTTGATGTCTTCTATTTATAGGAGAATCCGTGGGCCTAGCGGAGAGGCCCACGAAGAGCATAACCTATCTAGGCCTCACCTTGGGCCCTGAGCAACTGGCCCAGCAAAATGGGGGGAAATTCTGAGCCATGTTGCTGACGTCACGAGCTGTTGGCCGGCTCTGGAAAGTGGACACGTGGCGCCTTCTGGTCGGGCGCCGGCGGCATGCTTTCTACTACAGTATGGTTGACTTACCTGCTGCCGTCTGATGTGACGTCTGACAGCAGGTAAGCATGTCTGCTGGGTACTATAGACGACAATATGGTGGAAGCATGGAAGCAGTCAAGTCGCTGCTCATGTCATCGGTGGTTGGACTGACTCTGCCACGTGTCGCCATCTGGTTGGAGCATGTTCTGTCCCAGATCCTGCTGAATCTTCCTGGTCCCTGATCTTCCGTCCCTCGTATCAAAAGTCAACGTTTATCACAAACTGAGTTTGTTTCACTGTTAAGTCTCCTCACATGTTCCCAACCAGTGTTGTTAAACCCGGACTGGACCGGCCGGTCAAACAACATCCGGACGTTGAACCGGAGAACAAGTCGGTCGGACCGGATTTTGCGGGGTTGAACTATTTGTTATTTTTTTTGGGTTTGTTGGGTTTTTTGGGCGTTTCAGTGAACCGGTAGGGGCTCCGATTTGACGTCCATTCTAGTCTTGATAAAAATGATCCTAACCATATATATTGAGCAAAGGGTTATCATGATAATACTAAATATCTTGAGAACCGTAATAACAAATGAAAAAATCAATCAAAATTAATTTTTTTAAATACAAACCTCATTATAATATACAACATTAAAAAATGAATTTTCCTTTCAAATAATTCATCCTTACTTACAAAAACACTTTAAAATAAACTTTTTTCACGTGTTTAAATGAAACAGTTTACACACATGTAAAAACAATTTATCTTCGTATATGTTTAAATTTTTACGTGTAAATTGTGTTTTTGAGATTACATTTTAATAATAGTGGTAACTGTAAAAGAAATTTTGAATTTGAATGGTTTTTTATGGCGTTGTCACAGGTCACATGAAATATATGTGTTCTCAAATCAACCTTCCCTTTTATATATATCAAAAGTTGGTGTTAAAATAAAAAATTGTTACAAAATTAAATACACACAATTCCAAACATGCAACTATCTAAATGTTGGGGAAACAATATGTTTAGTGCTATGAAGGTTGTTAGGTAAGCAATTTGTTAGCGTTAATAACAACATTTAAGAAACACAAATACTCCATAGTTTAGATATAATTGAAATTAAGAACTTTTATTATTAGGTTGTTAAAGAATATGTGTACACATACATATACATATACCTAAACACTTACTCTATGTATACTTCAAGAATGATAATTAAATGGTGTAGAAGATATAATGGTATTAAATTAGTAAAACGCTGATCACATTCAACAATCAATCAACAAGATAAGAATTTACATGTTCAATAAATAATCAAGTGTCACATGTTAGACATATTGTTAACTTTATAACATGCCAATAAATCTTTATCACATGCTATTAAACCTACTATTCAAACACATTTATAAGTTTGCAAATTGAATAGTGATTTTGCCCTTTTCGTTAATAACCATTTTAAGGGGTAAATTGGTCTTTTGCTTAGGGCATACCTTTGTTGATGATCCACCACGTGTTTTTTGTACATGTCATTTATTTCCAGCTTTATCTTCTTCTGATTTCATAAAAAAAACCTTAACCTAAAATCTTTTTCTTTCGTCTTCTCCGATGGGTGCAGTGAAAAACTAGCAAAGGATGGAAATGGATGATGGGGATTTCTTTTCGGTAAAGCAGGTGTCGTCAGACCTGCTTAAGGCTGCAGATTATAATCAGAACGGCAACAGTATGGTCTGGTGTAACTGGGCCTTACCTAAGGCCAACATGTTTGTTTGGAGGGCTTTAGCTGGAAGGGTGCCAACAAAGTAGTACTGGAAAAAAGAGGTATCAACGTGGGAGGTAACTTGTGTCCGTGTTGCGGAATTCAGACTGAAACTGTCGATCATGTGCTTATATATTGCATTATGGCTAGATTTATTTGGTGGACAATCGGTTCTTGGCTGAAACTAATCTCACTGTCAAGCGTTTCTTCTGTCAGTGAAGTATTATCACAAACAAAACAGTTGAAGGTGCACAAGAAGCAAAGAAAAGCAAGCAATGCGATCATCATGGCGACTATGTGGAAAATTTGGACAAATAGAAATGAAAGAGTATTCAAAGGAAAGCCGTTATCGTATTCAAGAATCGTGGAAGAAATTAAAGAAACTACGTATCTATGGATGAAATTCAGAACGAGAGAGGAGATTCCGAGCATACAAGATTGGTTGGGTGAGGGGATATATAATATCAAATGTAACGGGTCATTAAGTGTAATTTGGCGTGTGTGTGTTTTGGTGATATGCTAGCCAGGTGGGGTGGGAATGGATAGCGCCAGGTGTGCGTCTTGGTGTGAGTTTGTAGTGGGCAAATGGGTCAAACTTGTGAATGGTTCTATTGTTTCTGGCTACATATATTCTTCCGTGTCTATTTCGTTTCGTGGTGTGTGTTTTTATTCTTTTCTTGGGAAAACCTTATAGTGCAGCAAAGATATTATAATGTAGCAAGGTCTTTTTGGTTAAGGGTATGGCTGGAGATGAATATATGTTGCCTGCAAATTGTAGCTGCAAGAGTTAAAGGTTCAAGATATTAACCTTGAAGAATCAGGTGGGTGGGGGAAAGGATCAGAAAAAAAGAAGTGAGATGTAACAACTGGAAGTGGTTATTCAAGCTAATTATGGTACAATAATTGGTCCTACAATTATGGTATAATAATCTCGAGTGTTCATTAAATTTACTTTGGCATGTGTGCGTTTTTTTGTGGATATGCTAATCGGGCAGGGGGTGGAAAGGGTAGCGCCAAGTGTGCGTTCTTAGTGTGAGTTTTTGCTTTGGGCAAATGGGTTAATATTGTGTGTTGGTGCTACCTTCCCTGGCTGCATATATCTTTCGCGTTTCTTCGGTTCGTGCTGTGTGTTTTCTTCTCCTTCTTTTTGGGGTATTGTGTTCATTGCAGAGCGACATTTTGTTTGGGTGAATGAAGTTTGTATTTTGATGGAGTGTGCTGAGTTTTTGCATAGCATTTAAGGATATTATATGTTGATTTATTACAAGTGTAGCTTGATGATCGTCAAATGCGCAAACTGATTTATTCCTGCAGCGCTGCAGAAGTGCATCAGCATGTCTTGATCAGCTAACCTGCTCCTATGCAGCTTCCAGTCCAGTTTCACGTCGGACTCTTGGCGAATTCATATGGTAGACCAGCAACAACTTCAGTACTGTTCGGCTGCACATAAACGCTGCAATATTGAGGCTATTGGTTTTCGATGCGGTTAGTTTTTTGCATTAACTGTGCAGATTTTTTGTTTACGCTGCTTCGGCTTTGCAGCATACTTTGCAAGCCATGTTGGTGAATTGAGAAGATGCTTTGGATGGTAAAGTATTGCATGATGGAAGTATCGAAATCGTCTAAAGTCAAAGGCATAATGGAATTAACTTTGTGGAGAATTGGAGATCTAGATGCTTGAAGTGTGCCCAAGATTATAGTCAAAGATAATAAAGTGCTTATCCTCTAAAAGATCTAGTTCAAGCGAATTTGGTTATTGCTTTCCATAGACTTTGGTTGGGAGATAGTAGCTTTGTACTCGATAGGCGAGAGTCATGTATGTGAGTTGTTTTCTTTACTCCCAGTTTTCTAACCTCTGGTTAGAAAACTTTTGTACTCGCTAATGTTTGGTTTTTTCATTTGGAATAAATTGATCACCTTCTCTATTAAAAAAATGGAAATGAACGATGGTGTCGGGTTCTAGGAGTGATGTGGATCCACATCTCCCTAACTAAGCTAAGTAAACCCGAGCTGTGGGATCCAATTAGATTGAAAGGGTTGAGACATGACCCGATGAAGGTTTTAGCATAAAAATGTACCAATACAGAGACAAGGACAGAGAAGAGTGTTTTGACCTGACTGAGGAGCTTAGGGAGACAGAAAGATGGGCCTTATCATCATGCCACCATTTGTGTTGTGTAATCTATATATAATAATCACATTTGGTTCAATTTTCTTTTGCTGTACCCAATTTACTAATCAGTTTTCACATTTACTAATTTATACAAGAGTGGTCCCACGACAAACTAGTTTTATGCAAGACCTGAACAAGCTAACGAGGAGATTCTAGAGAGATTACCATTCCTAATACCAATAGAACAGACGGGATAGCTGAGATTGCATACATGAAATTATTATTATTATTATTTTGGTGGAGGAGAGAGGAGATGGTGAGGAGAGGGAAGGTGGTGGGTGAGTTGGGTGGAGAATAAGATGGAAGGGTATAATAGTCATTTTACCCACAAACTAACAGAAAAACTAACGAACGTTAGAATGAGGGATGTAAAATGTTAGCCCGACAAAAGTCAGGGACTCAAAGTGTTATACTCGTGATAAACCTGTTCATCATCATCATCATACTCGTGATAAACCTGTTAGTTGGTGCAAACCAAAAGGATGAATGAAAACTGCAATTAACTCTATTGACTTTATAACATACCAAAAGCACTTATCATATATATACGTAAATTATTTATTTAAACATTAAAGTGAATATAGAGTATGTTTGGCAATGAGTTTTTAAGAGATTTTAGGAGCTTCAAGCTTTTAAGAAAAAACCCCTACTCAATAAAAAGTCTTGTTTGGTTGAAAGAGCTGGAAGCTTTTAGGTTAAAGAAAAAGCTCTATAGTGAAAAGCTACTAGTACTAGCTTTTAAGAAAAAGCTCTACTAGCTACAAGCTTTTAATTAATAAGAGCATTCACAACCCATCCCCCATTCTCTCCCCCATTCTTAAAATTTAAGAAAATCTCACAAAAACTCACTCCATCCCAACCCCTTTCTCCATACCCCATTTCTAAAATTTACAAAAAAACTATGTTGAGCCCCCATATATGGGTCTTCCATACTTCCCCCATATCATTTAATAATAATAAAATAATACAAATGGAATGTGGAGTGGTTTAATGTTGGTTGTAAAAAAATGAAAATAGTAATAAAAAAAGCTTATAAGGGATATGAATGGGGAATGAGATGTGAGAGAATTTGAAAAAGTGAAAGACAAATTTAGAAAACTACGATTTTTCCTTAAATTATATGGTTGGGGATGGGGGTCGGGCTGTGAATGCTCTAAATGACACAAATACCCATTCTATTTTAAAAATAAAATAAAAACCTTCTTTACAAGCTTTTAATTATGCCTATTTTGGTCATTTTATACATTTTATTAAAAGCTCAAGCTACTCTGCCAAACACCAAAATATATTTAAAAATCTTTCAGCTACCAGCTTTCGGCTATCAGCCACCAGCAAGTTTTGCCAAACATACCCATAAGCAAATGCGGTTCTTTCCAATAAACACTATAGAAATTATAGTTGTTGGTTCATGGTAAATAAATAAACAAAATAAATAATTAAAAATACCAATTTAAATGTATGCCGCGACGTATTTTAGACCACCTTTTCTCTTTTGGTAATTTTAAATTTTAGTACTATATAATTGATTTAGTCCTTCAACAGTAATGGATTTGATCACACTCACCTTAAAGTCGTTTTTTTTTCATAAATGCATATAAAAAATGAATTTTCATCTAATGAAAGTTCTATTTGTTTGAGTTAATATCTAAAATCGTCCCTGAGGTTTGGCCAGTTTTGCTAAATCAGTTCAAAATTGAAACTTTTTACATCTGGGTCCTTCTGTTTTACATTTTGTTGTCAAATTCGTCCGTGACACCAAACCCAGTTAATTATTGTCGTTAACTCTGGGGGTATTTTTTGTCTTTTTAGCTGCCCGCTTTTTACATTCGGGTATTTTTGTCTTATGGGGTATGAATAACTCTGTTTAAATACTAAACGAACCAGCCTCGAGGTTTGAAAACAAAGCTCGATTCGACCCAAGATCAAACTCGGGCTCGGCTAGTTTCTACCCCTGGTACAAAGTCGTCTAAGTGGTGGTGTAGACACTTCAACGGTCAAAGTCAATCAATAGTAGTATCAAGTACCATCATATGTATGTATTCATGTAAGATGCATATGAAGACACATTGATATGTAGATGTGAACCAAGTAAAGGCCTCTCATGAGACACGATTGAGTGATACTTAAACCTCGTGGTTAAACCTTATTGCAAAGAAAACGATTGCGTTGAAAGAATACACTCTACAACTATATAAAACACCCTAGCTAGAGTACAAAAACAAAATAACGTTAGACAATTTCCATTTCTTTAAACAACCTCATGGCTTTGTTTTTCTCTTCATTTTTTTTTTCATGATTCTTTAAAAATCTCATCTTCATTCACAATAAAAATAAGAAAACACATGGAATAGTTTAATAAATAAAAAAAACAAAAGTTATCAAAAAAATCCCAAATTAAATTAAAAATATTTAGTCCCCACAATAGAACTACTCATGTTTCGGAATTTTCCCGTTAATTTCAAATATGCCATGCCAACTTTCCACCTGATTAAAATGGCGCTACACTGCAACCATACGCCGTCGTTTACCCCTAAAATGCCTCCTCCGGTCATCTTCTCCGGCATCATCATCCTCCTGCTCCTATGCAACCTTACGACGTCGTTTACGCAGCCCGAATTCTCCCTTTATCCCGGCTGTGAGGGTACTTTCTCATGTGGCAATCTTCACAACCTGAGCTACCCTTTCACAGGCGGTAACCGACCCGATCACTGCGGTCCACCCGAGTTTCGACTCATATGTATAAAAGAAACCTACCCAGAACTTAATATTGGGTCAGTTGAATATAGGGTTCTTGAAGCTAACATAACTGGAAAAACATTAGTTCTAGCTAGATCAGACTTATGGAACAACACATGTCCTAATAAGTTTGTAAACACAAGTCTTGACTCGAAACTTTTCGATGCTAATGGTGGACAGAACGTTGATCTAACAATATTCTTTGGGTGTAGCTCATCACCCATGTTGGTTCAACAACAAAATAGGTTTTATTGTGATGTAGGTGGTGTGGATCTTACTGATTCGTTCTTTTTGATCGGGAGGTCCCGATTGATCCGATACGGAAGATGATACATTGTAGGAATGGTGTGAGGGTTCCTTTGTTGAAAACTGTTGGTGCTGAGCTTAACCGGAGCTTGTTGACACTTGCTGAAGCTTTGACTCGGGGTTTTGAGGTTGTTTATAGCGATCCGTATGGCGATAGGTGTTCGGAGTGTAGTAGATTGGATTGGGATTGTGGGTTTGATGTTGGTAGGATATGTAGCCCACCAGGTATGTACGATATTCAGCCTCAGTACTAGAACGTGTAACAATATTGTAACTAATAATTACTAACCCAATTCAACTATATACTCTAATGGTTCAACGTTTTGCCTTGTTATAGTTTGTTCATGTGTTTTAGTTATGAAGTTAACGGTTTCTTGATTTTTGTTTATTAATTTGTAGGGAATTCGAAGAAGGGGTCTCAAGTTTTAACTATAAGTATGATTTTATTATGTCACTAGAAAGACTTCAATTTATTACTTGATGTCTTGGACTATTGTTTTATGAAACTAAATGTTACTCTTGTGTCTTGAATTATAGTCCTTCCAACGATTGGAGCGGTCCTTGTTGGAGCTGCAATCGGATTGGGATTTTTTTGTTTACAAACGAAGGAGGAGAAGGCGCTCTACAAAAGAAGTGACTACCACACAAACCGAGAGCAAATCTATTCTAACTAGTGGTTCCAGTAGTAGATTCTATAGTGACGCTCAATCGAATTTCAATTCAAGCATACCTTCATATCCTTCATCTAACGCGACTAAAGAGTTTGGAAAATGCTCCTATTTTGGGGCTCAAATTTTCACCTATGAAGAACTAGAAGTAGCTACTGATAACTTTAGTGATTCAAGAGAACTTGGTGATGGTGGTTGTGGAACTGTGTACCATGGTATAGCTCTCTCTATTAGACCTTTTTGTTTTTTAAATCTTGATATTTAGCGCGTATGCGCAGGTTTGATTAACTTGTTGGATCTTTTATTAGGGAAAGCTTCTTGATGGTCGCGAGGTTGCTGTAAAGCGTTTGTATGAACACAATTACAAACGCGTGGAGCAGTTTTATGAACGAGGTTGCAATATTGACAAGACTAAATCATGAAAATCTAGTGAAGTTATACGGCTGCACCTCAAAACGAAGCAGAGAATTACTCCTAGTTTATGAGTACATTTCCAATGGTACAGTTGCTGATCATCTTCATGGAAAGCTGGCTAAATCAAACAACTCAAGCTTGCTTACATGGTCTATTCGCCTAAACATCGCTATAGAAACAGCCAGAGCATTAGCGTAATCTGCACGAGTCAGACATCATTCATCGAGATGTGAAAACTCACAATATTTCTGTTAGATAAAAGATTTCAGGTTAAAGTTGCTGACTTTGGGTTATCAAGATTATTCCCAAACAACGCCACACATGTTTCCACCGCGCCACAAGGGACGCCTGGCTATGTTGATCCTGAATATTACCAATGTTACCAGTTGACGGACAAGAGTGATGTTTTAGCTTTGGGGTTGTTTTAATCGAACTCATTTCTTCATTACAAGCCGTCGACACAAGTAGAGATAGGGTCGATATAAACCTGGCTGCAATGGCTATAAACAAGATCCAAAGCCATATGTTAGATGAGTTGGTTGATAAGAATATTGGGTTCAAGACAAATTTCTTGGTGAGGAGGATGATCACCTTAGTGGCTGAGCTGGCGTTTCGATGTCTACAACAGGAGTCGGGTATGAGGCCGACAATGAAAGAAGTGGTGGAAATTTAATGGGGATTCAGAATGATGAGTTGAATGCTCAAAAACCCGAGGTGCTTGACATGGGGGTGGATGATGTGTGCTGTTTAAGGATCATGTTACGGAACCACCATCGCCTGATTATGGGGTTACTAACAAACTTTATGGCAGTTTGTATGCCCAATTCATCTGATGGTTGATCTATTTCTTGCGTCGAAATCGCCTTTGTGACAGATATTTACAGTGAGAATGTAAATAACAAAGTTTTAGAGCTACCAAAATCATAATCATGTATGTTTAAGGATGTAACACAGTTTGAATTTCAGTGTTTGTTTTGAAGCATATTTTTGTCATTTAGTTCTGAAACTTATTAAGTTGTAACACTCTCTATTTTGGTTTGTCTTAAGAATTTGCAAAGTTCTATCTTTAAAGTATATCAATTCATAGTTGCCTTTTTTACTTCTAACTTCTAGAGTTGGATGGTGAGCAGCTGCT
>JAUTDX010007410.1:0-129427 GCA_030844895.1 Ambrosia x helenae | reverse complement strand
AAATTATTACTCTTGGAAATAATTTTATAGCCTTTGTACACCTTATTGGGTTAGTCACCATGACCCCGATCTCTGTCCTTATACGAGAAGCCTTAATTATAGTATTAAAAACTAAAATGGGTGTCTCGTTGGACATTCAGGTGGTGTAGGTCAAAGAATACTGAACAACAGTTTATAAAGGCTGGAAATTATTATCCTTGGTAATAATTTTATAGCTAATGTACACCCTTATTGGTTAGTCACAGTACCCCGGATTCTCCTATCCTTATAGGAGACACCTAATTATAGTATTAACAAACTAAAATGGGTGTCTCGTGGACATTCAGGTGCTGTAGGTCAAAGAATACTGAACAACAGTTTATAAAGGCTGGAAATTCTTACTCTTGGAAATAATTTTATAGCTAATGTACACCCATATGGGTTGTCACAGGACCCCGAATCTACTTCCTTACAGGAGACAAGCCTAATTATAGTATTAACAAACTATAAATGGGTATGTCTCGTTGGACATTCAGGTGCTGTAGGTAAAGAGTACTGAATTTCAGTTTATAAAGGCTGGAAATTCTTACTCTTGGATATAATTATATTGCACTAATGTACATCCCTTATTGGGTTAGTCACAGGACCCCGACTCTCCTATCCTTATAGGAGAAGCCTAATTATAGTATTAACCAAAACTAAAAATGGGTTGTCTCGTTTGGACATTCAGTTGGTGTAGGTCAAAGAATACTGAACACAGTTTATAAAGGCTGGAAATTCTTACTCTTTGGAAATAATTTTATAGCCTAATGTACACCCTTATTGGGTAGTCACAGGACCCCGAATCTCCTATCCTTATAGGAGAGCCTAATTATAGTATTAACAAACTAAAATGGGTGTCTCGTTGGACATTCGTTGGTGTAGGTCAAAGATACTGACAACAGTTTATAAAGGCTGGAAATTCTTACTCTTGGAAATAATTTTATAGCTTAATGTACACCCTTATTGGTTAGTCACAGGACCCGAATCTCCTATCCTTATAGGAGAAGCCTAATTATAGTAATTAACAAACTAAAATGGGTTGTCTCGTTGGACATTCAGGTGCTTGTAGGTCAAAAGAATACTGAACAACAGTTTATAAAGGCTGGAAATTCTTACTCTTGGAAATAATTTTATAGCTATGTAACCCATATTGGGTTAGTCACAGGACCCGAATCTCCTATCCTTATAGGAGAAGCCTAATTATAGTATTAACAAACTAAAATGGGTGTTCGTTGGGACATTCAGTGGTGTTAGGTCAAGAATACTGAACAACAGTTTATAAAAGGCTGGAAATTCTTACTCTTGGAAATAATTTTTATAGCTAATTGTACACCCTTATTGGGTTAGTCACAGGACCCCGAATCTCCTATCCTTATAGGAGAAGGCCTAATTATAGTATTAACAAACTAAAATGGGTGTCTCGTTGGACATTCAGGTGTGTAGGTCAAAGAATATGAACAACAGTTTATAAAGGCTGGAAATTCTTACTCTTGGAATAATTTTTATAGCCTAATGTACACCCTTACTGGGTTAGTCACAGGACCGAATCTCCTATCCTTATAGGAGAAGCCTAATTATAGTATTAACAAACTAAATGGGTGTCTCGTTGGACATTCAGGTGGTGTAGGTCAAAGAATACTGAACAACAGTTTATAAAGGCTGGAAATTCTTACTCTTGGAAATAATTTTATAGCCTAATGTACACCCTTATTGGGTTAGTCACAGGACCCCGAATCTCCTATCCTTATAGGAGAAGCCTAAGTATAGTATTAACAAACTTAAAATGGGTGTCTCGTTGGACATTCAGGTGCTTTAGGTCAAAGAATACTGAAAAACAGTTTATAAAGGCTGGAAATTCTTACTCTTGGAAATAATTTTATAGCCTATGTACACCTTATTGGGTTAGTCACAGGACCCCGAATCTCCTATCCTTATAGGAGAAGCCTAATTATAGTATTAACAAACTAAAATGGGTGTCTCGTTGGACATTCAGGTGCTGTAGGTCAAAGAATACTGAACAACAGTTTATAAAGGCTGGAAATTTTACTCTTGGAAATAATTTTTTATAGCCTAATGTACACCCTTACTGGGTTAGTCACAGGACCCGAATCTCCTATCCTTATAGGAGAAGCCTAATTATAGTTATTAACAAACTAAAATGGGTGTCTCGTTGGAATTCAGGTGCTGTAGGTCAAAGAATACTGAACAACAGTTTATAAAGGCTGGAAATTCTTACTCTTGGAAATAATTTTATAGCCTAATGTACACCCTTATTGGGTTAGTCACAGGACCCGAATCTCCTATCCTTATAGGAGAAGCTAATTATAGTATTAACAAACTAAAAATGGGTGTCTCGTTGGACATTCAGGTGTGTAGGTCAAAGAATATGAACAACAGTTTATAAAGGCTGGAAATTCTTACTCTTGGAAATAATTTTATAGCCTAATGTACACCCTTATTGGGTTAGTCACAGGACCCCGAATCTCCTATCCTTATAGGAGAAGCCTAATTATAGTATTAACAAACTAAAATGGGTGTCTGTTGGACATTCAGGTGGCTGTAGGTCAAAGAATACTGAACAACAGTTTATAAAGGCTGGAAATTCTTACTCTTGGAAATAATTTTATAGCCTAATGTACACCCTTATGGGGTTAGTCACAGGACCCCGAATCTCCTATCCTTATAGGAGAAGCCTAATTATAGTATTAACAACTAAAATGGGTGTCTCGTTGGACATTCAGGTGCTGTAGGTCAAAGAATAACTGAACAACAGTTTATAAAGGCTGGAAATTCTTACTCTTGGAAATAATTTTATAGCCTAATGTACACCCTTTTTGGGTTAGTCACAGGACCCCGAATCTCCTATCCTTATAGGAGAAGCTAATTATAGTATTAACAAACTAAAATGGGTGTCTCGTTGGACATTCAGGTGCTGTAGGTCAAAGAATACTGAACAACAGTTTATAAAGGCTGGAAATTCTTACTCTTGGAAATAATTTTATAGCCTAATGTACACCCTTTATTGGGTTAGTCACAGGACCCGAATCTCCTATCCTTATAGGAGAAGCCTAATTATAGTATTAACAAACTAAAATGGGTGTCTCGTTGGACATTCAGGTGCTGTAGGTCAAAGAATACTGAACAACAGTTTATAAAGGCTGGAAATTCTTACTCTTGGAAATAATTTTATAGCCTAATGTACACCCTTACTGGGGTTAGTCACAGGACCCCGAATCTCCTATCCTTATAGGAGAAGCCTAATTATAGTATTAACAAACTAAAATGGGTGTCTCGTTGGACATTCAGGTGGTGTAGGTCAAAGAATACTGAACAACAGTTTATAAAGGCTGGAAATTCTTACTCTTGGAAATAATTTTATAGCCTAATGTACACCCTTACTGGGTTAGTCACAGGACCCCGAATCTCCTATCCTTATAGGAGAAGCCTAATTATAGTATTAACAAACTAAAATGGGTGTCTCGTTGGACATTCAGGTGTGTAGGTCAAAGAATACTGAACAACAGTTTATAAAGGCTGGAAATTCTTACTCTTGGAAATAATTTTATAGCCTAATGTACACCCTTATTGGGTTAGTCACAGGACCCCGAATCTCCTATCCTTATAGGAGAAGCCTAATTATAGTATTAACAAACTAAAATGGGTGTCTCGTTGGACATTCAGGTGCTGTAGGTCAAAGAATACTGAACAACAGTTTATAAAGGCTGGAAATTCTTACTCTTGGAAATAATTTTATAGCCTAATGTACACCCTTATTGGGTTAGTCACAGGACCCGAATCTCCTATCCTTATAGGAGAAGCCTAATTATAGTATTAACAAACTAAAATGGGTGTCTCGTTGGACATTCAGGTGCTGTAGGTCAAAGAATACTGAACAACAGTTTATAAAGGCTGGAAATTCTTACTCTTGGAAATAATTTTATAGCCTAATGTACACCCTTATTGGGTTAGTCACAGGACCCCGAATCTCCTATCCTTATAGGAGAAGCCTAATTATAGTATTAAAAACTAAAATGGGTGTCTCGTTGGACATTCAGGTGCTGTAGGTCAAAGAATACTGAACAACAGTTTATAAAGGCTGGAAATTCTTACTCTTGGAAATAATTTTATAGCCTAATGTACACCCTTATTGGGTTAGTCACAGGACCCCGAATCTCCTATCCTTATAGGAGAAGCCTAATTATAGTATTAACAAACTAAAATGGGTGTCTCGTTGGACATTCAGGTGCTGTAGGTCAAAGAATACTGAACAACAGTTTATAAAGGCTGGAAATTCTTACTCTTGGAAATAATTTTATAGCCTAATGTACACCCTTATTGGGTTAGTCACAGGACCCCGAATCTCCTATCCTTATAGGAGAAGCCTAATTATAGTATTAACAAACTAAAATGGGTGTCTCGTTGGACATTCAGGTGCTGTAGGTCAAAGAATACTGAACAACAGTTTATAAAGGCTGGAAATTCTTACTCTTGGAAATAATTTTATAGCCTAATGTACACCCTTATTGGGTTAGTCACAGGACCCCGAATCTCCTATCCTTATAGGAGAAGCCTAATTATAGTATTAACAAACTAAAATGGGTGTCTCGTTGGACATTCAGGTGCTGTAGGTCAAAGAATACTGAACAACAGTTTATAAAGGCTGGAAATTCTTACTCTTGGAAATAATTTTATAGCCTAATGTACACCCTTATTGGGTTAGTCACAGGACCCCGAATCTCCTATCCTTATAGGAGAAGCCTAATTATAGTATTAACAAACTAAAATGGGTGTCTCGTTGGACATTCAGGTGGTGTAGGTCAAAGAATACTGAACAACAGTTTATAAAGGCTGGAAATTCTTACTCTTGGAAATAATTTTATAGCCTAATGTACACCCTTATTGGGTTAGTCACAGGACCCCGAATCTCCTATCCTTATAGGAGAAGCCTAATTATAGTATTAACAAACTAAAATGGGTGTCTCGTTGGACATTCAGGTGCTGTAGGTCAAAGAATACTGAACAACAGTTTATAAAGGCTGGAAATTCTTACTCTTGGAAATAATTTTATAGCCTAATGTACACCCTTATTGGGTTAGTCACAGGACCCCGAATCTCCTATCCTTATAGGAGAAGCCTAATTATAGTATTAACAAACTAAAATGGGTGTCTCGTTGGACATTCAGGTGCTGTAGGTCAAAGAATACTGAACAACAGTTTATAAAGGCTGGAAATTCTTACTCTTGGAAATAATTTTATAGCCTAATGTACACCCTTATTGGGTTAGTCACAGGACCCCGAATCTCCTATCCTTATAGGAGAAGCCTAATTATAGTATTAACAAACTAAAATGGGTGTCTCGTTGGACATTCAGGTGCTGTAGGTCAAAGAATACTGAACAACAGTTTATAAAGGCTGGAAATTCTTACTCTTGGAAATAATTTTATAGCCTAATGTACACCCTTATTGGGTTAGTCACAGGACCCCGAATCTCCTATCCTTATAGGAGAAGCCTAATTATAGTATTAACAAACTAAAATGGGTGTCTCGTTGGACATTCAGGTGCTGTAGGTCAAAGAATACTGAACAACAGTTTATAAAGGCTGGAAATTCTTACTCTTGGAAATAATTTTATAGCCTAATGTACACCCTTATTGGGTTAGTCACAGGACCCGAATCTCCTATCCTTATAGGAGAAGCCTAATTATAGTATTAACAAACTAAAATGGGTGTCTCGTTGGACATTCAGGTGCTGTAGGTCAAAGAATACTGAACAACAGTTTATAAAGGCTGGAAATTCTTACTCTTGGAAATAATTTTATAGCCTAATGTACACCCTTATTGGGTTAGTCACAGGACCCCGAATCTCCTATCCTTATAGGAGAAGCCTAATTATAGTATTAACAAACTAAAATGGGTGTCTCGTTGGACATTCAGGTGGTGTAGGTCAAAGAATACTGAACAACAGTTTATAAAGGCTGGAAATTCTTACTCTTGGAAATAATTTTATAGCCTAATGTACACCCTTATTGGGTTAGTCACAGGACCCCGAATCTCCTATCCTTATAGGAGAAGCCTAATTATAGTATTAACAAACTAAAATGGGTGTCTCGTTGGACATTCAGGTGCTGTAGGTCAAAGAATACTGAACAACAGTTTATAAAGGCTGGAAATTCTTACTCTTGGAAATAATTTTATAGCCTAATGTACACCCTTATTGGGTTAGTCACAGGACCCCGAATCTCCTATCCTTATAGGAGAAGCCTAATTATAGTATTAACAAACTAAAATGGGTGTCTCGTTGGACATTCAGGTGCTGTAGGTCAAAGAATACTGAACAACAGTTTATAAAGGCTGGAAATTCTTACTCTTGGAAATAATTTTATAGCCTAATGTACACCCTTATTGGGTTAGTCACAGGACCCCGAATCTCCTATCCTTATAGGAGAAGCCTAATTATAGTATTAACAAACTAAAATGGGTGTCTCGTTGGACATTCAGGTGGCTGTAGGTCAAAGAATACTGAACAACAGTTTATAAAGGCTGGAAATTCTTACTCTTGGAAATAATTTTATAGCCTAATGTACACCCTTATTGGGTTAGTCACAGGACCCCGAATCTCCTATCCTTATAGGAGAAGCCTAATTATAGTATTAACAAACTAAAATGGGTGTCTCGTTGGACATTCAGGTGCTGTAGGTCAAAGAATACTGAACAACAGTTTATAAAGGCTGGAAATTCTTACTCTTGGAAATAATTTTATAGCCTAATGTACACCCTTATTGGGTTAGTCACAGGACCCCGAATCTCCTATCCTTATAGGAGAAGCCTAATTATAGTATTAACAAACTAAAATGGGTGTCTCGTTGGACATTCAGGTGCTGTAGGTCAAAGAATACTGAACAACAGTTTATAAAGGCTGGAAATTCTTACTCTTGGAAATAATTTTATAGCCTAATGTACACCCTTATTGGGTTAGTCACAGGACCCCGAATCTCCTATCCTTATAGGAGAAGCCTAATTATAGTATTAACAAACTAAAATGGGTGTCTCGTTGGACATTCAGGTGCTGTAGGTCAAAGAATACTGAACAACAGTTTATAAAGGCTGGAAATTCTTACTCTTGGAAATAATTTTATAGCCTAATGTACACCCTTATTGGGTTAGTCACAGGACCCCGAATCTCCTATCCTTATAGGAGAAGCCTAATTATAGTATTAACAAACTAAAATGGGTGTCTCGTTGGACATTCAGGTGCTGTAGGTCAAAGAATACTGAACAACAGTTTATAAAGGCTGGAAATTCTTACTCTTGGAAATAATTTTATAGCCTAATGTACACCCTTATTGGGTTAGTCACAGGACCCCGAATCTCCTATCCTTATAGGAGAAGCCTAATTATAGTATTAACAAACTAAAATGGGTGTCTCGTTGGACATTCAGGTGCTGTAGGTCAAAGAATACTGAACAACAGTTTATAAAGGCTGGAAATTCTTACTCTTGGAAATAATTTTATAGCCTAATGTACACCCTTATTGGGTTAGTCACAGGACCCCGAATCTCCTATCCTTATAGGAGAAGCCTAATTATAGTATTAACAAACTAAAATGGGTGTCTCGTTGGACATTCAGGTGCTGTAGGTCAAAGAATACTGAACAACAGTTTATAAAGGCTGGAAATTCTTACTCTTGGAAATAATTTTATAGCCTAATGTACACCCTTATTGGGTTAGTCACAGGACCCCGAATCTCCTATCCTTATAGGAGAAGCCTAATTATAGTATTAACAAACTAAAATGGGTGTCTCGTTGGACATTCAGGTGCTGTAGGTCAAAGAATACTGAACAACAGTTTATAAAGGCTGGAAATTCTTACTCTTGGAAATAATTTTATAGCCTAATGTACACCCTTATTGGGTTAGTCACAGGACCCCGAATCTCCTATCCTTATAGGAGAAGCCTAATTATAGTATTAACAAACTAAAATGGGTGTCTCGTTGGACATTCAGGTGCTGTAGGTCAAAGAATACTGAACAACAGTTTATAAAGGCTGGAAATTCTTACTCTTGGAAATAATTTTATAGCCTAATGTACACCCTTATTGGGTTAGTCACAGGACCCCGAATCTCCTATCCTTATAGGAGAAGCCTAATTATAGTATTAACAAACTAAAATGGGTGTCTCGTTGGACATTCAGGTGCTGTGTAGGTCAAAGAATACTGAACAACAGTTTATAAAGGCTGGAAATTCTTACTCTTGGAAATAATTTTATAGCCTAATGTACACCCTTATTGGGTTAGTCACAGGACCCCGAATCTCCTATCCTTATAGGAGAAGCCTAATTATAGTATTAACAAACTAAAATGGGTGTCTCGTTGGACATTCAGGTGTGTAGGTCAAAGAATACTGAACAACAGTTTATAAAGGCTGGAAATTCTTACTCTTGGAAATAATTTTATAGCCTAATGTACACCCTTATTGGGTTAGTCACAGGACCCCGAATCTCCTATCCTTATAGGAGAAGCCTAATTATAGTATTAACAAACTAAAATGGGTGTCTCGTTGGACATTCAGGTGTGTAGGTCAAAGAATACTGAACAACAGTTTATAAAGGCTGGAAATTCTTACTCTTGGAAATAATTTTATAGCCTAATGTACACCCTTATTGGGTTAGTCACAGGACCCGAATCTCCTATCCTTATAGGAGAAGCCTAATTATAGTATTAACAAACTAAAATGGGTGTCTCGTTGGACATTCAGGTGCTGTAGGTCAAAGAATACTGAACAACAGTTTATAAAGGCTGGAAATTCTTACTCTTGGAAATAATTTTATAGCCTAATGTACACCCTTATTGGGTTAGTCACAGGACCCCGAATCTCCTATCCTTATAGGAGAAGCCTAATTATAGTATTAACAAACTAAAATGGGTGTCTCGTTGGACATTCAGGTGCTGTAGGTCAAAGAATACTGAACAACAGTTTATAAAGGCTGGAAATTCTTACTCTTGGAAATAATTTTATAGCCTAATGTACACCCTTATTGGGTTAGTCACAGGACCCCGAATCTCCTATCCTTATAGGAGAAGCCTAATTATAGTATTAACAAACTAAAATGGGTGTCTCGTTGGACATTCAGGTGCTGTAGGTCAAAGAATACTGAACAACAGTTTATAAAGGCTGGAAATTCTTACTCTTGGAAATAATTTTATAGCCTAATGTACACCCTTATTGGGTTAGTCACAGGACCCCGAATCTCCTATCCTTATAGGAGAAGCCTAATTATAGTATTAACAAACTAAAATGGGTGTCTCGTTGGACATTCAGGTGCTGTAGGTCAAAGAATACTGAACAACAGTTTATAAAGGCTGGAAATTCTTACTCTTGGAAATAATTTTATAGCCTAATGTACACCCTTATTGGGTTAGTCACAGGACCCCGAATCTCCTATCCTTATAGGAGAAGCCTAATTATAGTATTAACAAACTAAAATGGGTGTCTCGTTGGACATTCAGGTGTGTAGGTCAAAGAATACTGAACAACAGTTTATAAAGGCTGGAAATTCTTACTCTTGGAAATAATTTTATAGCCTAATGTACACCCTTATTGGGTTAGTCACAGGACCCCGAATCTCCTATCCTTATAGGAGAAGCCTAATTATAGTATTAACAAACTAAAATGGGTGTCTCGTTGGACATTCAGGTGCTGTAGGTCAAAGAATACTGAACAACAGTTTATAAAGGCTGGAAATTCTTACTCTTGGAAATAATTTTATAGCCTAATGTACACCCTTATTGGGTTAGTCACAGGACCCCGAATCTCCTATCCTTATAGGAGAAGCCTAATTATAGTATTAACAAACTAAAATGGGTGTCTCGTTGGACATTCAGGTGCTGTAGGTCAAAGAATACTGAACAACAGTTTATAAAGGCTGGAAATTCTTACTCTTGGAAATAATTTTATAGCCTAATGTACACCCTTATTGGGTTAGTCACAGGACCCCGAATCTCCTATCCTTATAGGAGAAGCCTAATTATAGTATTAACAAACTAAAATGGGTGTCTCGTTGGACATTCAGGTGCTGTAGGTCAAAGAATACTGAACAACAGTTTATAAAGGCTGGAAATTCTTACTCTTGGAAATAATTTTATAGCCTAATGTACACCCTTATTGGGTTAGTCACAGGACCCCGAATCTCCTATCCTTATAGGAGAAGCCTAATTATAGTATTAACAAACTAAAATGGGTGTCTCGTTGGACATTCAGGTGCTGTAGGTCAAAGAATACTGAACAACAGTTTATAAAGGCTGGAAATTCTTACTCTTGGAAATAATTTTATAGCCTAATGTACACCCTTATTGGGTTAGTCACAGGACCCCGAATCTCCTATCCTTATAGGAGAAGCCTAATTATAGTATTAACAAACTAAAATGGGTGTCTCGTTGGACATTCAGGTGCTGTAGGTCAAAGAATACTGAACAACAGTTTATAAAGGCTGGAAATTCTTACTCTTGGAAATAATTTTATAGCCTAATGTACACCCTTATTGGGTTAGTCACAGGACCCCGAATCTCCTATCCTTATAGGAGAAGCCTAATTATAGTATTAACAAACTAAAATGGGTGTCTCGTTGGACATTCAGGTGCTGTAGGTCAAAGAATACTGAACAACAGTTTATAAAGGCTGGAAATTCTTACTCTTGGAAATAATTTTATAGCCTAATGTACACCCTTATTGGGTTAGTCACAGGACCCCGAATCTCCTATCCTTATAGGAGAAGCCTAATTATAGTATTAACAAACTAAAATGGGTGTCTCGTTGGACATTCAGGTGGTGTAGGTCAAAGAATACTGAACAACAGTTTATAAAGGCTGGAAATTCTTACTCTTGGAAATAATTTTATAGCCTAATGTACACCCTTATTGGGTTAGTCACAGGACCCCGAATCTCCTATCCTTATAGGAGAAGCCTAATTATAGTATTAACAAACTAAAATGGGTGTCTCGTTGGACATTCAGGTGCTGTAGGTCAAAGAATACTGAACAACAGTTTATAAAGGCTGGAAATTCTTACTCTTGGAAATAATTTTATAGCCTAATGTACACCCTTATTGGGTTAGTCACAGGACCCCGAATCTCCTATCCTTATAGGAGAAGCCTAATTATAGTATTAACAAACTAAAATGGGTGTCTCGTTGGACATTCAGGTGCTGTAGGTCAAAGAATACTGAACAACAGTTTATAAAGGCTGGAAATTCTTACTCTTGGAAATAATTTTATAGCCTAATGTACACCCTTATTGGGTTAGTCACAGGACCCCGAATCTCCTATCCTTATAGGAGAAGCCTAATTATAGTATTAACAAACTAAAATGGGTGTCTCGTTGGACATTCAGGTGCTGTAGGTCAAAGAATACTGAACAACAGTTTATAAAGGCTGGAAATTCTTACTCTTGGAAATAATTTTATAGCCTAATGTACACCCTTATTGGGTTAGTCACAGGACCCCGAATCTCCTATCCTTATAGGAGAAGCCTAATTATAGTATTAACAAACTAAAATGGGTGTCTCGTTGGACATTCAGGTGCTGTAGGTCAAAGAATACTGAACAACAGTTTATAAAGGCTGGAAATTCTTACTCTTGGAAATAATTTTATAGCCTAATGTACACCCTTATTGGGTTAGTCACAGGACCCCGAATCTCCTATCCTTATAGGAGAAGCCTAATTATAGTATTAACAAACTAAAATGGGTGTCTCGTTGGACATTCAGGTGCTGTAGGTCAAAGAATACTGAACAACAGTTTATAAAGGCTGGAAATTCTTACTCTTGGAAATAATTTTATAGCCTAATGTACACCCTTATTGGGTTAGTCACAGGACCCCGAATCTCCTATCCTTATAGGAGAAGCCTAATTATAGTATTAACAAACTAAAATGGGTGTCTCGTTGGACATTCAGGTGCTGTAGGTCAAAGAATACTGAACAACAGTTTATAAAGGCTGGAAATTCTTACTCTTGGAAATAATTTTATAGCCTAATGTACACCCTTATTGGGTTAGTCACAGGACCCCGAATCTCCTATCCTTATAGGAGAAGCCTAATTATAGTATTAACAAACTAAAATGGGTGTCTCGTTGGACATTCAGGTGCTGTAGGTCAAAGAATACTGAACAACAGTTTATAAAGGCTGGAAATTCTTACTCTTGGAAATAATTTTATAGCCTAATGTACACCCTTATTGGGTTAGTCACAGGACCCCGAATCTCCTATCCTTATAGGAGAAGCCTAATTATAGTATTAACAAACTAAAATGGGTGTCTCGTTGGACATTCAGGTGCTGTAGGTCAAAGAATACTGAACAACAGTTTATAAAGGCTGGAAATTCTTACTCTTGGAAATAATTTTATAGCCTAATGTACACCCTTATTGGGTTAGTCACAGGACCCCGAATCTCCTATCCTTATAGGAGAAGCCTAATTATAGTATTAACAAACTAAAATGGGTGTCTCGTTGGACATTCAGGTGTGTAGGTCAAAGAATACTGAACAACAGTTTATAAAGGCTGGAAATTCTTACTCTTGGAAATAATTTTATAGCCTAATGTACACCCTTATTGGGTTAGTCACAGGACCCGAATCTCCTATCCTTATAGGAGAAGCCTAATTATAGTATTAACAAACTAAAATGGGTGTCTCGTTGGACATTCAGGTGCTGTAGGTCAAAGAATACTGAACAACAGTTTATAAAGGCTGGAAATTCTTACTCTTGGAAATAATTTTATAGCCTAATGTACACCCTTATTGGGTTAGTCACAGGACCCCGAATCTCCTATCCTTATAGGAGAAGCCTAATTATAGTATTAACAAACTAAAATGGGTGTCTCGTTGGACATTCAGGTGCTGTAGGTCAAAGAATACTGAACAACAGTTTATAAAGGCTGGAAATTCTTACTCTTGGAAATAATTTTATAGCCTAATGTACACCCTTATTGGGTTAGTCACAGGACCCCGAATCTCCTATCCTTATAGGAGAAGCCTAATTATAGTATTAACAAACTAAAATGGGTGTCTCGTTGGACATTCAGGTGCTGTAGGTCAAAGAATACTGAACAACAGTTTATAAAGGCTGGAAATTCTTACTCTTGGAAATAATTTTATAGCCTAATGTACACCCTTATTGGGTTAGTCACAGGACCCCGAATCTCCTATCCTTATAGGAGAAGCCTAATTATAGTATTAACAAACTAAAATGGGTGTCTCGTTGGACATTCAGGTGGTGTAGGTCAAAGAATACTGAACAACAGTTTATAAAGGCTGGAAATTCTTACTCTTGGAAATAATTTTATAGCCTAATGTACACCCTTATTGGGTTAGTCACAGGACCCCGAATCTCCTATCCTTATAGGAGAAGCCTAATTATAGTATTAACAAACTAAAATGGGTGTCTCGTTGGACATTCAGGTGCTGTAGGTCAAAGAATACTGAACAACAGTTTATAAAGGCTGGAAATTCTTACTCTTGGAAATAATTTTATAGCCTAATGTACACCCTTATTGGGTTAGTCACAGGACCCCGAATCTCCTATCCTTATAGGAGAAGCCTAATTATAGTATTAACAAACTAAAATGGGTGTCTCGTTGGACATTCAGGTGCTGTAGGTCAAAGAATACTGAACAACAGTTTATAAAGGCTGGAAATTCTTACTCTTGGAAATAATTTTATAGCCTAATGTACACCCTTATTGGGTTAGTCACAGGACCCCGAATCTCCTATCCTTATAGGAGAAGCCTAATTATAGTATTAACAAACTAAAATGGGTGTCTCGTTGGACATTCAGGTGGTGTAGGTCAAAGAATACTGAACAACAGTTTATAAAGGCTGGAAATTCTTACTCTTGGAAATAATTTTATAGCCTAATGTACACCCTTATTGGGTTAGTCACAGGACCCCGAATCTCCTATCCTTATAGGAGAAGCCTAATTATAGTATTAACAAACTAAAATGGGTGTCTCGTTGGACATTCAGGTGCTGTAGGTCAAAGAATACTGAACAACAGTTTATAAAGGCTGGAAATTCTTACTCTTGGAAATAATTTTATAGCCTAATGTACACCCTTATTGGGTTAGTCACAGGACCCCGAATCTCCTATCCTTATAGGAGAAGCCTAATTATAGTATTAACAAACTAAAATGGGTGTCTCGTTGGACATTCAGGTGCTGTAGGTCAAAGAATACTGAACAACAGTTTATAAAGGCTGGAAATTCTTACTCTTGGAAATAATTTTATAGCCTAATGTACACCCTTATTGGGTTAGTCACAGGACCCCGAATCTCCTATCCTTATAGGAGAAGCCTAATTATAGTATTAACAAACTAAAATGGGTGTCTCGTTGGACATTCAGGTGCTGTAGGTCAAAGAATACTGAACAACAGTTTATAAAGGCTGGAAATTCTTACTCTTGGAAATAATTTTATAGCCTAATGTACACCCTTATTGGGTTAGTCACAGGACCCCGAATCTCCTATCCTTATAGGAGAAGCCTAATTATAGTATTAACAAACTAAAATGGGTGTCTCGTTGGACATTCAGGTGCTGTAGGTCAAAGAATACTGAACAACAGTTTATAAAGGCTGGAAATTCTTACTCTTGGAAATAATTTTATAGCCTAATGTACACCCTTATTGGGTTAGTCACAGGACCCCGAATCTCCTATCCTTATAGGAGAAGCCTAATTATAGTATTAACAAACTAAAATGGGTGTCTCGTTGGACATTCAGGTGCTGTAGGTCAAAGAATACTGAACAACAGTTTATAAAGGCTGGAAATTCTTACTCTTGGAAATAATTTTATAGCCTAATGTACACCCTTATTGGGTTAGTCACAGGACCCCGAATCTCCTATCCTTATAGGAGAAGCCTAATTATAGTATTAACAAACTAAAATGGGTGTCTCGTTGGACATTCAGGTGCTGTAGGTCAAAGAATACTGAACAACAGTTTATAAAGGCTGGAAATTCTTACTCTTGGAAATAATTTTATAGCCTAATGTACACCCTTATTGGGTTAGTCACAGGACCCGAATCTCCTATCCTTATAGGAGAAGCCTAATTATAGTATTAACAAACTAAAATGGGTGTCTCGTTGGACATTCAGGTGCTGTAGGTCAAAGAATACTGAACAACAGTTTATAAAGGCTGGAAATTCTTACTCTTGGAAATAATTTTATAGCCTAATGTACACCCTTATTGGGTTAGTCACAGGACCCCGAATCTCCTATCCTTATAGGAGAAGCCTAATTATAGTATTAACAAACTAAAATGGGTGTCTCGTTGGACATTCAGGTGCTGTAGGTCAAAGAATACTGAACAACAGTTTATAAAGGCTGGAAATTCTTACTCTTGGAAATAATTTTATAGCCTAATGTACACCCTTATTGGGTTAGTCACAGGACCCCGAATCTCCTATCCTTATAGGAGAAGCCTAATTATAGTATTAACAAACTAAAATGGGTGTCTCGTTGGACATTCAGGTGCTGTAGGTCAAAGAATACTGAACAACAGTTTATAAAGGCTGGAAATTCTTACTCTTGGAAATAATTTTATAGCCTAATGTACACCCTTATTGGGTTAGTCACAGGACCCCGAATCTCCTATCCTTATAGGAGAAGCCTAATTATAGTATTAACAAACTAAAATGGGTGTCTCGTTGGACATTCAGGTGGTGTAGGTCAAAGAATACTGAACAACAGTTTATAAAGGCTGGAAATTCTTACTCTTGGAAATAATTTTATAGCCTAATGTACACCCTTATTGGGTTAGTCACAGGACCCCGAATCTCCTATCCTTATAGGAGAAGCCTAATTATAGTATTAACAAACTAAAATGGGTGTCTCGTTGGACATTCAGGTGCTGTAGGTCAAAGAATACTGAACAACAGTTTATAAAGGCTGGAAATTCTTACTCTTGGAAATAATTTTATAGCCTAATGTACACCCTTATTGGGTTAGTCACAGGACCCCGAATCTCCTATCCTTATAGGAGAAGCCTAATTATAGTATTAACAAACTAAAATGGGTGTCTCGTTGGACATTCAGGTGTGTGTAGGTCAAAGAATACTGAACAACAGTTTATAAAGGCTGGAAATTCTTACTCTTGGAAATAATTTTATAGCCTAATGTACACCCTTATTGGGTTAGTCACAGGACCCCGAATCTCCTATCCTTATAGGAGAAGCCTAATTATAGTATTAACAAACTAAAATGGGTGTCTCGTTGGACATTCAGGTGCTGTAGGTCAAAGAATACTGAACAACAGTTTATAAAGGCTGGAAATTCTTACTCTTGGAAATAATTTTATAGCCTAATGTACACCCTTATTGGTTAGTCACAGGACCCCGAATCTCCTATCCTTATAGGAGAAGCCTAATTATAGTATTAACAAACTAAAATGGGTGTCTCGTTGGACATTCAGGTGCTGTAGGTCAAAGAATACTGAACAACAGTTTATAAAGGCTGGAAATTCTTACTCTTGGAAATAATTTTATAGCCTAATGTACACCCTTATTGGGTTAGTCACAGGACCCCGAATCTCCTATCCTTATAGGAGAAGCCTAATTATAGTATTAACAAACTAAAATGGGTGTCTCGTTGGACATTCAGGTGCTGTAGGTCAAAGAATACTGAACAACAGTTTATAAAGGCTGGAAATTCTTACTCTTGGAAATAATTTTATAGCCTAATGTACACCCTTATTGGGTTAGTCACAGGACCCCGAATCTCCTATCCTTATAGGAGAAGCCTAATTATAGTATTAACAAACTAAAATGGGTGTCTCGTTGGACATTCAGGTGCTGTAGGTCAAAGAATACTGAACAACAGTTTATAAAGGCTGGAAATTCTTACTCTTGGAAATAATTTTATAGCCTAATGTACACCCTTATTGGGTTAGTCACAGGACCCCGAATCTCCTATCCTTATAGGAGAAGCCTAATTATAGTATTAACAAACTAAAATGGGTGTCTCGTTGGACATTCAGGTGCTGTAGGTCAAAGAATACTGAACAACAGTTTATAAAGGCTGGAAATTCTTACTCTTGGAAATAATTTTATAGCCTAATGTACACCCTTATTGGGTTAGTCACAGGACCCCGAATCTCCTATCCTTATAGGAGAAGCCTAATTATAGTATTAACAAACTAAAATGGGTGTCTCGTTGGACATTCAGGTGCTGTAGGTCAAAGAATACTGAACAACAGTTTATAAAGGCTGGAAATTCTTACTCTTGGAAATAATTTTATAGCCTAATGTACACCCTTATTGGGTTAGTCACAGGACCCCGAATCTCCTATCCTTATAGGAGAAGCCTAATTATAGTATTAACAAACTAAAATGGGTGTCTCGTTGGACATTCAGGTGCTGTAGGTCAAAGAATACTGAACAACAGTTTATAAAGGCTGGAAATTCTTACTCTTGGAAATAATTTTATAGCCTAATGTACACCCTTATTGGGTTAGTCACAGGACCCCGAATCTCCTATCCTTATAGGAGAAGCCTAATTATAGTATTAACAAACTAAAATGGGTGTCTCGTTGGACATTCAGGTGCTGTAGGTCAAAGAATACTGAACAACAGTTTATAAAGGCTGGAAATTCTTACTCTTGGAAATAATTTTATAGCCTAATGTACACCCTTATTGGGTTAGTCACAGGACCCCGAATCTCCTATCCTTATAGGAGAAGCCTAATTATAGTATTAACAAACTAAAATGGGTGTCTCGTTGGACATTCAGGTGCTGTAGGTCAAAGAATACTGAACAACAGTTTATAAAGGCTGGAAATTCTTACTCTTGGAAATAATTTTATAGCCTAATGTACACCCTTATTGGGTTAGTCACAGGACCCCGAATCTCCTATCCTTATAGGAGAAGCCTAATTATAGTATTAACAAACTAAAATGGGTGTCTCGTTGGACATTCAGGTGGTGTAGGTCAAAGAATACTGAACAACAGTTTATAAAGGCTGGAAATTCTTACTCTTGGAAATAATTTTATAGCCTAATGTACACCCTTATTGGGTTAGTCACAGGACCCCGAATCTCCTATCCTTATAGGAGAAGCCTAATTATAGTATTAACAAACTAAAATGGGTGTCTCGTTGGACATTCAGGTGCTGTAGGTCAAAGAATACTGAACAACAGTTTATAAAGGCTGGAAATTCTTACTCTTGGAAATAATTTTATAGCCTAATGTACACCCTTATTGGGTTAGTCACAGGACCCCGAATCTCCTATCCTTATAGGAGAAGCCTAATTATAGTATTAACAAACTAAAATGGGTGTCTCGTTGGACATTCAGGTGCTGTAGGTCAAAGAATACTGAACAACAGTTTATAAAGGCTGGAAATTCTTACTCTTGGAAATAATTTTATAGCCTAATGTACACCCTTATTGGGTTAGTCACAGGACCCCGAATCTCCTATCCTTATAGGAGAAGCCTAATTATAGTATTAACAAACTAAAATGGGTGTCTCGTTGGACATTCAGGTGCTGTAGGTCAAAGAATACTGAACAACAGTTTATAAAGGCTGGAAATTCTTACTCTTGGAAATAATTTTATAGCCTAATGTACACCCTTATTGGGTTAGTCACAGGACCCCGAATCTCCTATCCTTATAGGAGAAGCCTAATTATAGTATTAACAAACTAAAATGGGTGTCTCGTTGGACATTCAGGTGCTGTAGGTCAAAGAATACTGAACAACAGTTTATAAAGGCTGGAAATTCTTACTCTTGGAAATAATTTTATAGCCTAATGTACACCCTTATTGGGTTAGTCACAGGACCCCGAATCTCCTATCCTTATAGGAGAAGCCTAATTATAGTATTAACAAACTAAAATGGGTGTCTCGTTGGACATTCAGGTGCTGTAGGTCAAAGAATACTGAACAACAGTTTATAAAGGCTGGAAATTCTTACTCTTGGAAATAATTTTATAGCCTAATGTACACCCTTATTGGGTTAGTCACAGGACCCCGAATCTCCTATCCTTATAGGAGAAGCCTAATTATAGTATTAACAAACTAAAATGGGTGTCTCGTTGGACATTCAGGTGCTGTAGGTCAAAGAATACTGAACAACAGTTTATAAAGGCTGGAAATTCTTACTCTTGGAAATAATTTTATAGCCTAATGTACACCCTTATTGGGTTAGTCACAGGACCCCGAATCTCCTATCCTTATAGGAGAAGCCTAATTATAGTATTAACAAACTAAAATGGGTGTCTCGTTGGACATTCAGGTGCTGTAGGTCAAAGAATACTGAACAACAGTTTATAAAGGCTGGAAATTCTTACTCTTGGAAATAATTTTATAGCCTAATGTACACCCTTATTGGGTTAGTCACAGGACCCCGAATCTCCTATCCTTATAGGAGAAGCCTAATTATAGTATTAACAAACTAAAATGGGTGTCTCGTTGGACATTCAGGTGCTGTAGGTCAAAGAATACTGAACAACAGTTTATAAAGGCTGGAAATTCTTACTCTTGGAAATAATTTTATAGCCTAATGTACACCCTTATTGGGTTAGTCACAGGACCCCGAATCTCCTATCCTTATAGGAGAAGCCTAATTATAGTATTAACAAACTAAAATGGGTGTCTCGTTGGACATTCAGGTGCTGTAGGTCAAAGAATACTGAACAACAGTTTATAAAGGCTGGAAATTCTTACTCTTGGAAATAATTTTATAGCCTAATGTACACCCTTATTGGGTTAGTCACAGGACCCCGAATCTCCTATCCTTATAGGAGAAGCCTAATTATAGTATTAACAAACTAAAATGGGTGTCTCGTTGGACATTCAGGTGCTGTAGGTCAAAGAATACTGAACAACAGTTTATAAAGGCTGGAAATTCTTACTCTTGGAAATAATTTTATAGCCTAATGTACACCCTTATTGGGTTAGTCACAGGACCCCGAATCTCCTATCCTTATAGGAGAAGCCTAATTATAGTATTAACAAACTAAAATGGGTGTCTCGTTGGACATTCAGGTGCTGTAGGTCAAAGAATACTGAACAACAGTTTATAAAGGCTGGAAATTCTTACTCTTGGAAATAATTTTATAGCCTAATGTACACCCTTATTGGGTTAGTCACAGGACCCCGAATCTCCTATCCTTATAGGAGAAGCCTAATTATAGTATTAACAAACTAAAATGGGTGTCTCGTTGGACATTCAGGTGCTGTAGGTCAAAGAATACTGAACAACAGTTTATAAAGGCTGGAAATTCTTACTCTTGGAAATAATTTTATAGCCTAATGTACACCCTTATTGGGTTAGTCACAGGACCCCGAATCTCCTATCCTTATAGGAGAAGCCTAATTATAGTATTAACAAACTAAAATGGGTGTCTCGTTGGACATTCAGGTGCTGTAGGTCAAAGAATACTGAACAACAGTTTATAAAGGCTGGAAATTCTTACTCTTGGAAATAATTTTATAGCCTAATGTACACCCTTATTGGGTTAGTCACAGGACCCCGAATCTCCTATCCTTATAGGAGAAGCCTAATTATAGTATTAACAAACTAAAATGGGTGTCTCGTTGGACATTCAGGTGCTGTAGGTCAAAGAATACTGAACAACAGTTTATAAAGGCTGGAAATTCTTACTCTTGGAAATAATTTTATAGCCTAATGTACACCCTTATTGGGTTAGTCACAGGACCCCGAATCTCCTATCCTTATAGGAGAAGCCTAATTATAGTATTAACAAACTAAAATGGGTGTCTCGTTGGACATTCAGGTGCTGTAGGTCAAAGAATACTGAACAACAGTTTATAAAGGCTGGAAATTCTTACTCTTGGAAATAATTTTATAGCCTAATGTACACCCTTATTGGGTTAGTCACAGGACCCCGAATCTCCTATCCTTATAGGAGAAGCCTAATTATAGTATTAACAAACTAAAATGGGTGTCTCGTTGGACATTCAGGTGCTGTAGGTCAAAGAATACTGAACAACAGTTTATAAAGGCTGGAAATTCTTACTCTTGGAAATAATTTTATAGCCTAATGTACACCCTTATTGGGTTAGTCACAGGACCCCGAATCTCCTATCCTTATAGGAGAAGCCTAATTATAGTATTAACAAACTAAAATGGGTGTCTCGTTGGACATTCAGGTGCTGTAGGTCAAAGAATACTGAACAACAGTTTATAAAGGCTGGAAATTCTTACTCTTGGAAATAATTTTATAGCCTAATGTACACCCTTATTGGGTTAGTCACAGGACCCCGAATCTCCTATCCTTATAGGAGAAGCCTAATTATAGTATTAACAAACTAAAATGGGTGTCTCGTTGGACATTCAGGTGCTGTAGGTCAAAGAATACTGAACAACAGTTTATAAAGGCTGGAAATTCTTACTCTTGGAAATAATTTTATAGCCTAATGTACACCCTTATTGGGTTAGTCACAGGACCCCGAATCTCCTATCCTTATAGGAGAAGCCTAATTATAGTATTAACAAACTAAAATGGGTGTCTCGTTGGACATTCAGGTGCTGTAGGTCAAAGAATACTGAACAACAGTTTATAAAGGCTGGAAATTCTTACTCTTGGAAATAATTTTATAGCCTAATGTACACCCTTATTGGGTTAGTCACAGGACCCCGAATCTCCTATCCTTATAGGAGAAGCCTAATTATAGTATTAACAAACTAAAATGGGTGTCTCGTTGGACATTCAGGTGCTGTAGGTCAAAGAATACTGAACAACAGTTTATAAAGGCTGGAAATTCTTACTCTTGGAAATAATTTTATAGCCTAATGTACACCCTTATTGGGTTAGTCACAGGACCCCGAATCTCCTATCCTTATAGGAGAAGCCTAATTATAGTATTAACAAACTAAAATGGGTGTCTCGTTGGACATTCAGGTGCTGTAGGTCAAAGAATACTGAACAACAGTTTATAAAGGCTGGAAATTCTTACTCTTGGAAATAATTTTATAGCCTAATGTACACCCTTATTGGGTTAGTCACAGGACCCCGAATCTCCTATCCTTATAGGAGAAGCCTAATTATAGTATTAACAAACTAAAATGGGTGTCTCGTTGGACATTCAGGTGGTGTAGGTCAAAGAATACTGAACAACAGTTTATAAAGGCTGGAAATTCTTACTCTTGGAAATAATTTTATAGCCTAATGTACACCCTTATTGGGTTAGTCACAGGACCCCGAATCTCCTATCCTTATAGGAGAAGCCTAATTATAGTATTAACAAACTAAAATGGGTGTCTCGTTGGACATTCAGGTGCTGTAGGTCAAAGAATACTGAACAACAGTTTATAAAGGCTGGAAATTCTTACTCTTGGAAATAATTTTATAGCCTAATGTACACCCTTATTGGGTTAGTCACAGGACCCCGAATCTCCTATCCTTATAGGAGAAGCCTAATTATAGTATTAACAAACTAAAATGGGTGTCTCGTTGGACATTCAGGTGCTGTAGGTCAAAGAATACTGAACAACAGTTTATAAAGGCTGGAAATTCTTACTCTTGGAAATAATTTTATAGCCTAATGTACACCCTTATTGGGTTAGTCACAGGACCCCGAATCTCCTATCCTTATAGGAGAAGCCTAATTATAGTATTAACAAACTAAAATGGGTGTCTCGTTGGACATTCAGGTGCTGTAGGTCAAAGAATACTGAACAACAGTTTATAAAGGCTGGAAATTCTTACTCTTGGAAATAATTTTATAGCCTAATGTACACCCTTATTGGGTTAGTCACAGGACCCCGAATCTCCTATCCTTATAGGAGAAGCCTAATTATAGTATTAACAAACTAAAATGGGTGTCTCGTTGGACATTCAGGTGCTGTAGGTCAAAGAATACTGAACAACAGTTTATAAAGGCTGGAAATTCTTACTCTTGGAAATAATTTTATAGCCTAATGTACACCCTTATTGGGTTAGTCACAGGACCCCGAATCTCCTATCCTTATAGGAGAAGCCTAATTATAGTATTAACAAACTAAAATGGGTGTCTCGTTGGACATTCAGGTGGTGTAGGTCAAAGAATACTGAACAACAGTTTATAAAGGCTGGAAATTCTTACTCTTGGAAATAATTTTATAGCCTAATGTACACCCTTATTGGGTTAGTCACAGGACCCCGAATCTCCTATCCTTATAGGAGAAGCCTAATTATAGTATTAACAAACTAAAATGGGTGTCTCGTTGGACATTCAGGTGCTGTAGGTCAAAGAATACTGAACAACAGTTTATAAAGGCTGGAAATTCTTACTCTTGGAAATAATTTTATAGCCTAATGTACACCCTTATTGGGTTAGTCACAGGACCCCGAATCTCCTATCCTTATAGGAGAAGCCTAATTATAGTATTAACAAACTAAAATGGGTGTCTCGTTGGACATTCAGGTGCTGTAGGTCAAAGAATACTGAACAACAGTTTATAAAGGCTGGAAATTCTTACTCTTGGAAATAATTTTATAGCCTAATGTACACCCTTATTGGGTTAGTCACAGGACCCCGAATCTCCTATCCTTATAGGAGAAGCCTAATTATAGTATTAACAAACTAAAATGGGTGTCTCGTTGGACATTCAGGTGCTGTAGGTCAAAGAATACTGAACAACAGTTTATAAAGGCTGGAAATTCTTACTCTTGGAAATAATTTTATAGCCTAATGTACACCCTTATTGGGTTAGTCACAGGACCCCGAATCTCCTATCCTTATAGGAGAAGCCTAATTATAGTATTAACAAACTAAAATGGGTGTCTCGTTGGACATTCAGGTGCTGTAGGTCAAAGAATACTGAACAACAGTTTATAAAGGCTGGAAATTCTTACTCTTGGAAATAATTTTATAGCCTAATGTACACCCTTATTGGGTTAGTCACAGGACCCCGAATCTCCTATCCTTATAGGAGAAGCCTAATTATAGTATTAACAAACTAAAATGGGTGTCTCGTTGGACATTCAGGTGCTGTAGGTCAAAGAATACTGAACAACAGTTTATAAAGGCTGGAAATTCTTACTCTTGGAAATAATTTTATAGCCTAATGTACACCCTTATTGGGTTAGTCACAGGACCCCGAATCTCCTATCCTTATAGGAGAAGCCTAATTATAGTATTAACAAACTAAAATGGGTGTCTCGTTGGACATTCAGGTGCTGTAGGTCAAAGAATACTGAACAACAGTTTATAAAGGCTGGAAATTCTTACTCTTGGAAATAATTTTATAGCCTAATGTACACCCTTATTGGGTTAGTCACAGGACCCCGAATCTCCTATCCTTATAGGAGAAGCCTAATTATAGTATTAACAAACTAAAATGGGTGTCTCGTTGGACATTCAGGTGCTGTAGGTCAAAGAATACTGAACAACAGTTTATAAAGGCTGGAAATTCTTACTCTTGGAAATAATTTTATAGCCTAATGTACACCCTTATTGGGTTAGTCACAGGACCCCGAATCTCCTATCCTTATAGGAGAAGCCTAATTATAGTATTAACAAACTAAAATGGGTGTCTCGTTGGACATTCAGGTGCTGTAGGTCAAAGAATACTGAACAACAGTTTATAAAGGCTGGAAATTCTTACTCTTGGAAATAATTTTATAGCCTAATGTACACCCTTATTGGGTTAGTCACAGGACCCCGAATCTCCTATCCTTATAGGAGAAGCCTAATTATAGTATTAACAAACTAAAATGGGTGTCTCGTTGGACATTCAGGTGCTGTAGGTCAAAGAATACTGAACAACAGTTTATAAAGGCTGGAAATTCTTACTCTTGGAAATAATTTTATAGCCTAATGTACACCCTTATTGGGTTAGTCACAGGACCCCGAATCTCCTATCCTTATAGGAGAAGCCTAATTATAGTATTAACAAACTAAAATGGGTGTCTCGTTGGACATTCAGGTGCTGTAGGTCAAAGAATACTGAACAACAGTTTATAAAGGCTGGAAATTCTTACTCTTGGAAATAATTTTATAGCCTAATGTACACCCTTATTGGGTTAGTCACAGGACCCCGAATCTCCTATCCTTATAGGAGAAGCCTAATTATAGTATTAACAAACTAAAATGGGTGTCTCGTTGGACATTCAGGTGCTGTAGGTCAAAGAATACTGAACAACAGTTTATAAAGGCTGGAAATTCTTACTCTTGGAAATAATTTTATAGCCTAATGTACACCCTTATTGGGTTAGTCACAGGACCCCGAATCTCCTATCCTTATAGGAGAAGCCTAATTATAGTATTAACAAACTAAAATGGGTGTCTCGTTGGACATTCAGGTGCTGTAGGTCAAAGAATACTGAACAACAGTTTATAAAGGCTGGAAATTCTTACTCTTGGAAATAATTTTATAGCCTAATGTACACCCTTATTGGGTTAGTCACAGGACCCCGAATCTCCTATCCTTATAGGAGAAGCCTAATTATAGTATTAACAAACTAAAATGGGTGTCTCGTTGGACATTCAGGTGCTGTAGGTCAAAGAATACTGAACAACAGTTTATAAAGGCTGGAAATTCTTACTCTTGGAAATAATTTTATAGCCTAATGTACACCCTTATTGGGTTAGTCACAGGACCCCGAATCTCCTATCCTTATAGGAGAAGCCTAATTATAGTATTAACAAACTAAAATGGGTGTCTCGTTGGACATTCAGGTGCTGTAGGTCAAAGAATACTGAACAACAGTTTATAAAGGCTGGAAATTCTTACTCTTGGAAATAATTTTATAGCCTAATGTACACCCTTATTGGGTTAGTCACAGGACCCCGAATCTCCTATCCTTATAGGAGAAGCCTAATTATAGTATTAACAAACTAAAATGGGTGTCTCGTTGGACATTCAGGTGCTGTAGGTCAAAGAATACTGAACAACAGTTTATAAAGGCTGGAAATTCTTACTCTTGGAAATAATTTTATAGCCTAATGTACACCCTTATTGGGTTAGTCACAGGACCCCGAATCTCCTATCCTTATAGGAGAAGCCTAATTATAGTATTAACAAACTAAAATGGGTGTCTCGTTGGACATTCAGGTGCTGTAGGTCAAAGAATACTGAACAACAGTTTATAAAGGCTGGAAATTCTTACTCTTGGAAATAATTTTATAGCCTAATGTACACCCTTATTGGGTTAGTCACAGGACCCCGAATCTCCTATCCTTATAGGAGAAGCCTAATTATAGTATTAACAAACTAAAATGGGTGTCTCGTTGGACATTCAGGTGCTGTAGGTCAAAGAATACTGAACAACAGTTTATAAAGGCTGGAAATTCTTACTCTTGGAAATAATTTTATAGCCTAATGTACACCCTTATTGGGTTAGTCACAGGACCCCGAATCTCCTATCCTTATAGGAGAAGCCTAATTATAGTATTAACAAACTAAAATGGGTGTCTCGTTGGACATTCAGGTGCTGTAGGTCAAAGAATACTGAACAACAGTTTATAAAGGCTGGAAATTCTTACTCTTGGAAATAATTTTATAGCCTAATGTACACCCTTATGGGTTAGTCACAGGACCCCGAATCTCCTATCCTTATAGGAGAAGCCTAATTATAGTATTAACAAACTAAAATGGGTGTCTCGTTGGACATTCAGGTGCTGTAGGTCAAAGAATACTGAACAACAGTTTATAAAGGCTGGAAATTCTTACTCTTGGAAATAATTTTATAGCCTAATGTACACCCTTATTGGGTTAGTCACAGGACCCCGAATCTCCTATCCTTATAGGAGAAGCCTAATTATAGTATTAACAAACTAAAATGGGTGTCTCGTTGGACATTCAGGTGCTGTAGGTCAAAGAATACTGAACAACAGTTTATAAAGGCTGGAAATTCTTACTCTTGGAAATAATTTTATAGCCTAATGTACACCCTTATTGGGTTAGTCACAGGACCCCGAATCTCCTATCCTTATAGGAGAAGCCTAATTATAGTATTAACAAACTAAAATGGGTGTCTCGTTGGACATTCAGGTGGTGTAGGTCAAAGAATACTGAACAACAGTTTATAAAGGCTGGAAATTCTTACTCTTGGAAATAATTTTATAGCCTAATGTACACCCTTATTGGGTTAGTCACAGGACCCCGAATCTCCTATCCTTATAGGAGAAGCCTAATTATAGTATTAACAAACTAAAATGGGTGTCTCGTTGGACATTCAGGTGCTGTAGGTCAAAGAATACTGAACAACAGTTTATAAAGGCTGGAAATTCTTACTCTTGGAAATAATTTTATAGCCTAATGTACACCCTTATTGGGTTAGTCACAGGACCCCGAATCTCCTATCCTTATAGGAGAAGCCTAATTATAGTATTAACAAACTAAAATGGGTGTCTCGTTGGACATTCAGGTGCTGTAGGTCAAAGAATACTGAACAACAGTTTATAAAGGCTGGAAATTCTTACTCTTGGAAATAATTTTATAGCCTAATGTACACCCTTATTGGGTTAGTCACAGGACCCCGAATCTCCTATCCTTATAGGAGAAGCCTAATTATAGTATTAACAAACTAAAATGGGTGTCTCGTTGGACATTCAGGTGCTGTAGGTCAAAGAATACTGAACAACAGTTTATAAAGGCTGGAAATTCTTACTCTTGGAAATAATTTTATAGCCTAATGTACACCCTTATTGGGTTAGTCACAGGACCCCGAATCTCCTATCCTTATAGGAGAAGCCTAATTATAGTATTAACAAACTAAAATGGGTGTCTCGTTGGACATTCAGGTGGTGTAGGTCAAAGAATACTGAACAACAGTTTATAAAGGCTGGAAATTCTTACTCTTGGAAATAATTTTATAGCCTAATGTACACCCTTATTGGGTTAGTCACAGGACCCCGAATCTCCTATCCTTATAGGAGAAGCCTAATTATAGTATTAACAAACTAAAATGGGTGTCTCGTTGGACATTCAGGTGCTGTAGGTCAAAGAATACTGAACAACAGTTTATAAAGGCTGGAAATTCTTACTCTTGGAAATAATTTTATAGCCTAATGTACACCCTTATTGGGTTAGTCACAGGACCCCGAATCTCCTATCCTTATAGGAGAAGCCTAATTATAGTATTAACAAACTAAAATGGGTGTCTCGTTGGACATTCAGGTGCTGTAGGTCAAAGAATACTGAACAACAGTTTATAAAGGCTGGAAATTCTTACTCTTGGAAATAATTTTATAGCCTAATGTACACCCTTATTGGGTTAGTCACAGGACCCCGAATCTCCTATCCTTATAGGAGAAGCCTAATTATAGTATTAACAAACTAAAATGGGTGTCTCGTTGGACATTCAGGTGCTGTAGGTCAAAGAATACTGAACAACAGTTTATAAAGGCTGGAAATTCTTACTCTTGGAAATAATTTTATAGCCTAATGTACACCCTTATTGGGTTAGTCACAGGACCCCGAATCTCCTATCCTTATAGGAGAAGCCTAATTATAGTATTAACAAACTAAAATGGGTGTCTCGTTGGACATTCAGGTGCTGTAGGTCAAAGAATACTGAACAACAGTTTATAAAGGCTGGAAATTCTTACTCTTGGAAATAATTTTATAGCCTAATGTACACCCTTATTGGGTTAGTCACAGGACCCCGAATCTCCTATCCTTATAGGAGAAGCCTAATTATAGTATTAACAAACTAAAATGGGTGTCTCGTTGGACATTCAGGTGCTGTAGGTCAAAGAATACTGAACAACAGTTTATAAAGGCTGGAAATTCTTACTCTTGGAAATAATTTTATAGCCTAATGTACACCCTTATTGGGTTAGTCACAGGACCCCGAATCTCCTATCCTTATAGGAGAAGCCTAATTATAGTATTAACAAACTAAAATGGGTGTCTCGTTGGACATTCAGGTGCTGTAGGTCAAAGAATACTGAACAACAGTTTATAAAGGCTGGAAATTCTTACTCTTGGAAATAATTTTATAGCCTAATGTACACCCTTATTGGGTTAGTCACAGGACCCCGAATCTCCTATCCTTATAGGAGAAGCCTAATTATAGTATTAACAAACTAAAATGGGTGTCTCGTTGGACATTCAGGTGCTGTAGGTCAAAGAATACTGAACAACAGTTTATAAAGGCTGGAAATTCTTACTCTTGGAAATAATTTTATAGCCTAATGTACACCCTTATTGGGTTAGTCACAGGACCCCGAATCTCCTATCCTTATAGGAGAAGCCTAATTATAGTATTAACAAACTAAAATGGGTGTCTCGTTGGACATTCAGGTGCTGTAGGTCAAAGAATACTGAACAACAGTTTATAAAGGCTGGAAATTCTTACTCTTGGAAATAATTTTATAGCCTAATGTACACCCTTATTGGGTTAGTCACAGGACCCCGAATCTCCTATCCTTATAGGAGAAGCCTAATTATAGTATTAACAAACTAAAATGGGTGTCTCGTTGGACATTCAGGTGCTGTAGGTCAAAGAATACTGAACAACAGTTTATAAAGGCTGGAAATTCTTACTCTTGGAAATAATTTTATAGCCTAATGTACACCCTTATTGGGTTAGTCACAGGACCCCGAATCTCCTATCCTTATAGGAGAAGCCTAATTATAGTATTAACAAACTAAAATGGGTGTCTCGTTGGACATTCAGGTGCTGTAGGTCAAAGAATACTGAACAACAGTTTATAAAGGCTGGAAATTCTTACTCTTGGAAATAATTTTATAGCCTAATGTACACCCTTATTGGGTTAGTCACAGGACCCCGAATCTCCTATCCTTATAGGAGAAGCCTAATTATAGTATTAACAAACTAAAATGGGTGTCTCGTTGGACATTCAGGTGCTGTAGGTCAAAGAATACTGAACAACAGTTTATAAAGGCTGGAAATTCTTACTCTTGGAAATAATTTTATAGCCTAATGTACACCCTTATTGGGTTAGTCACAGGACCCCGAATCTCCTATCCTTATAGGAGAAGCCTAATTATAGTATTAACAAACTAAAATGGGTGTCTCGTTGGACATTCAGGTGCTGTAGGTCAAAGAATACTGAACAACAGTTTATAAAGGCTGGAAATTCTTACTCTTGGAAATAATTTTATAGCCTAATGTACACCCTTATTGGGTTAGTCACAGGACCCCGAATCTCCTATCCTTATAGGAGAAGCCTAATTATAGTATTAACAAACTAAAATGGGTGTCTCGTTGGACATTCAGGTGCTGTAGGTCAAAGAATACTGAACAACAGTTTATAAAGGCTGGAAATTCTTACTCTTGGAAATAATTTTATAGCCTAATGTACACCCTTATTGGGTTAGTCACAGGACCCCGAATCTCCTATCCTTATAGGAGAAGCCTAATTATAGTATTAACAAACTAAAATGGGTGTCTCGTTGGACATTCAGGTGCTGTAGGTCAAAGAATACTGAACAACAGTTTATAAAGGCTGGAAATTCTTACTCTTGGAAATAATTTTATAGCCTAATGTACACCCTTATTGGGTTAGTCACAGGACCCCGAATCTCCTATCCTTATAGGAGAAGCCTAATTATAGTATTAACAAACTAAAATGGGTGTCTCGTTGGACATTCAGGTGCTGTAGGTCAAAGAATACTGAACAACAGTTTATAAAGGCTGGAAATTCTTACTCTTGGAAATAATTTTATAGCCTAATGTACACCCTTATTGGGTTAGTCACAGGACCCCGAATCTCCTATCCTTATAGGAGAAGCCTAATTATAGTATTAACAAACTAAAATGGGTGTCTCGTTGGACATTCAGGTGCTGTAGGTCAAAGAATACTGAACAACAGTTTATAAAGGCTGGAAATTCTTACTCTTGGAAATAATTTTATAGCCTAATGTACACCCTTATTGGGTTAGTCACAGGACCCCGAATCTCCTATCCTTATAGGAGAAGCCTAATTATAGTATTAACAAACTAAAATGGGTGTCTCGTTGGACATTCAGGTGCTGTAGGTCAAAGAATACTGAACAACAGTTTATAAAGGCTGGAAATTCTTACTCTTGGAAATAATTTTATAGCCTAATGTACACCCTTATTGGGTTAGTCACAGGACCCCGAATCTCCTATCCTTATAGGAGAAGCCTAATTATAGTATTAACAAACTAAAATGGGTGTCTCGTTGGACATTCAGGTGCTGTAGGTCAAAGAATACTGAACAACAGTTTATAAAGGCTGGAAATTCTTACTCTTGGAAATAATTTTATAGCCTAATGTACACCCTTATTGGGTTAGTCACAGGACCCCGAATCTCCTATCCTTATAGGAGAAGCCTAATTATAGTATTAACAAACTAAAATGGGTGTCTCGTTGGACATTCAGGTGCTGTAGGTCAAAGAATACTGAACAACAGTTTATAAAGGCTGGAAATTCTTACTCTTGGAAATAATTTTATAGCCTAATGTACACCCTTATTGGGTTAGTCACAGGACCCCGAATCTCCTATCCTTATAGGAGAAGCCTAATTATAGTATTAACAAACTAAAATGGGTGTCTCGTTGGACATTCAGGTGCTGTAGGTCAAAGAATACTGAACAACAGTTTATAAAGGCTGGAAATTCTTACTCTTGGAAATAATTTTATAGCCTAATGTACACCCTTATTGGGTTAGTCACAGGACCCCGAATCTCCTATCCTTATAGGAGAAGCCTAATTATAGTATTAACAAACTAAAATGGGTGTCTCGTTGGACATTCAGGTGCTGTAGGTCAAAGAATACTGAACAACAGTTTATAAAGGCTGGAAATTCTTACTCTTGGAAATAATTTTATAGCCTAATGTACACCCTTATTGGGTTAGTCACAGGACCCCGAATCTCCTATCCTTATAGGAGAAGCCTAATTATAGTATTAACAAACTAAAATGGGTGTCTCGTTGGACATTCAGGTGCTGTAGGTCAAAGAATACTGAACAACAGTTTATAAAGGCTGGAAATTCTTACTCTTGGAAATAATTTTATAGCCTAATGTACACCCTTATTGGGTTAGTCACAGGACCCCGAATCTCCTATCCTTATAGGAGAAGCCTAATTATAGTATTAACAAACTAAAATGGGTGTCTCGTTGGACATTCAGGTGCTGTAGGTCAAAGAATACTGAACAACAGTTTATAAAGGCTGGAAATTCTTACTCTTGGAAATAATTTTATAGCCTAATGTACACCCTTATTGGGTTAGTCACAGGACCCCGAATCTCCTATCCTTATAGGAGAAGCCTAATTATAGTATTAACAAACTAAAATGGGTGTCTCGTTGGACATTCAGGTGCTGTAGGTCAAAGAATACTGAACAACAGTTTATAAAGGCTGGAAATTCTTACTCTTGGAAATAATTTTATAGCCTAATGTACACCCTTATTGGGTTAGTCACAGGACCCCGAATCTCCTATCCTTATAGGAGAAGCCTAATTATAGTATTAACAAACTAAAATGGGTGTCTCGTTGGACATTCAGGTGCTGTAGGTCAAAGAATACTGAACAACAGTTTATAAAGGCTGGAAATTCTTACTCTTGGAAATAATTTTATAGCCTAATGTACACCCTTATTGGGTTAGTCACAGGACCCCGAATCTCCTATCCTTATAGGAGAAGCCTAATTATAGTATTAACAAACTAAAATGGGTGTCTCGTTGGACATTCAGGTGTGTAGGTCAAAGAATACTGAACAACAGTTTATAAAGGCTGGAAATTCTTACTCTTGGAAATAATTTTATAGCCTAATGTACACCCTTATTGGGTTAGTCACAGGACCCCGAATCTCCTATCCTTATAGGAGAAGCCTAATTATAGTATTAACAAACTAAAATGGGTGTCTCGTTGGACATTCAGGTGTGTAGGTCAAAGAATACTGAACAACAGTTTATAAAGGCTGGAAATTCTTACTCTTGGAAATAATTTTATAGCCTAATGTACACCCTTATTGGGTTAGTCACAGGACCCCGAATCTCCTATCCTTATAGGAGAAGCCTAATTATAGTATTAACAAACTAAAATGGGTGTCTCGTTGGACATTCAGGTGCTGTAGGTCAAAGAATACTGAACAACAGTTTATAAAGGCTGGAAATTCTTACTCTTGGAAATAATTTTATAGCCTAATGTACACCCTTATTGGGTTAGTCACAGGACCCCGAATCTCCTATCCTTATAGGAGAAGCCTAATTATAGTATTAACAAACTAAAATGGGTGTCTCGTTGGACATTCAGGTGCTGTAGGTCAAAGAATACTGAACAACAGTTTATAAAGGCTGGAAATTCTTACTCTTGGAAATAATTTTATAGCCTAATGTACACCCTTATTGGGTTAGTCACAGGACCCCGAATCTCCTATCCTTATAGGAGAAGCCTAATTATAGTATTAACAAACTAAAATGGGTGTCTCGTTGGACATTCAGGTGCTGTAGGTCAAAGAATACTGAACAACAGTTTATAAAGGCTGGAAATTCTTACTCTTGGAAATAATTTTATAGCCTAATGTACACCCTTATTGGGTTAGTCACAGGACCCCGAATCTCCTATCCTTATAGGAGAAGCCTAATTATAGTATTAACAAACTAAAATGGGTGTCTCGTTGGACATTCAGGTGCTGTAGGTCAAAGAATACTGAACAACAGTTTATAAAGGCTGGAAATTCTTACTCTTGGAAATAATTTTATAGCCTAATGTACACCCTTATTGGGTTAGTCACAGGACCCCGAATCTCCTATCCTTATAGGAGAAGCCTAATTATAGTATTAACAAACTAAAATGGGTGTCTCGTTGGACATTCAGGTGCTGTAGGTCAAAGAATACTGAACAACAGTTTATAAAGGCTGGAAATTCTTACTCTTGGAAATAATTTTATAGCCTAATGTACACCCTTATTGGGTTAGTCACAGGACCCCGAATCTCCTATCCTTATAGGAGAAGCCTAATTATAGTATTAACAAACTAAAATGGGTGTCTCGTTGGACATTCAGGTGCTGTAGGTCAAAGAATACTGAACAACAGTTTATAAAGGCTGGAAATTCTTACTCTTGGAAATAATTTTATAGCCTAATGTACACCCTTATTGGGTTAGTCACAGGACCCCGAATCTCCTATCCTTATAGGAGAAGCCTAATTATAGTATTAACAAACTAAAATGGGTGTCTCGTTGGACATTCAGGTGCTGTAGGTCAAAGAATACTGAACAACAGTTTATAAAGGCTGGAAATTCTTACTCTTGGAAATAATTTTATAGCCTAATGTACACCCTTATTGGG
Organism: Ambrosia x helenae; assembly: GCA_030844895.1. Lineage (NCBI taxonomy): Eukaryota > Viridiplantae > Streptophyta > Magnoliopsida > Asterales > Asteraceae > Ambrosia > Ambrosia x helenae. Next base: position 95,182 of record JAUTDX010007410.1, on the reverse strand, counting down.
TTAGTCACAGGACCCCGAATCTCCTATCCTTATAGGAGAAGCCTAATTATAGTATTAACAAACTAAAATGGGTGTCTCGTTGGACATTCAGGTGCTGTAGGTCAAAGAATACTGAACAACAGTTTATAAAGGCTGGAAATTCTTACTCTTGGAAATAATTTTATAGCCTAATGTACACCCTTATTGGGTTAGTCACAGGACCCCGAATCTCCTATCCTTATAGGAGAAGCCTAATTATAGTATTAACAAACTAAAATGGGTGTCTCGTTGGACATTCAGGTGCTGTAGGTCAAAGAATACTGAACAACAGTTTATAAAGGCTGGAAATTCTTACTCTTGGAAATAATTTTATAGCCTAATGTACACCCTTATTGGGTTAGTCACAGGACCCCGAATCTCCTATCCTTATAGGAGAAGCCTAATTATAGTATTAACAAACTAAAATGGGTGTCTCGTTGGACATTCAGGTGCTGTAGGTCAAAGAATACTGAACAACAGTTTATAAAGGCTGGAAATTCTTACTCTTGGAAATAATTTTATAGCCTAATGTACACCCTTATTGGGTTAGTCACAGGACCCCGAATCTCCTATCCTTATAGGAGAAGCCTAATTATAGTATTAACAAACTAAAATGGGTGTCTCGTTGGACATTCAGGTGCTGTAGGTCAAAGAATACTGAACAACAGTTTATAAAGGCTGGAAATTCTTACTCTTGGAAATAATTTTATAGCCTAATGTACACCCTTATTGGGTTAGTCACAGGACCCCGAATCTCCTATCCTTATAGGAGAAGCCTAATTATAGTATTAACAAACTAAAATGGGTGTCTCGTTGGACATTCAGGTGCTGTAGGTCAAAGAATACTGAACAACAGTTTATAAAGGCTGGAAATTCTTACTCTTGGAAATAATTTTATAGCCTAATGTACACCCTTATTGGGTTAGTCACAGGACCCCGAATCTCCTATCCTTATAGGAGAAGCCTAATTATAGTATTAACAAACTAAAATGGGTGTCTCGTTGGACATTCAGGTGCTGTAGGTCAAAGAATACTGAACAACAGTTTATAAAGGCTGGAAATTCTTACTCTTGGAAATAATTTTATAGCCTAATGTACACCCTTATTGGGTTAGTCACAGGACCCCGAATCTCCTATCCTTATAGGAGAAGCCTAATTATAGTATTAACAAACTAAAATGGGTGTCTCGTTGGACATTCAGGTGCTGTAGGTCAAAGAATACTGAACAACAGTTTATAAAGGCTGGAAATTCTTACTCTTGGAAATAATTTTATAGCCTAATGTACACCCTTATTGGGTTAGTCACAGGACCCCGAATCTCCTATCCTTATAGGAGAAGCCTAATTATAGTATTAACAAACTAAAATGGGTGTCTCGTTGGACATTCAGGTGCTGTAGGTCAAAGAATACTGAACAACAGTTTATAAAGGCTGGAAATTCTTACTCTTGGAAATAATTTTATAGCCTAATGTACACCCTTATTGGGTTAGTCACAGGACCCCGAATCTCCTATCCTTATAGGAGAAGCCTAATTATAGTATTAACAAACTAAAATGGGTGTCTCGTTGGACATTCAGGTGCTGTAGGTCAAAGAATACTGAACAACAGTTTATAAAGGCTGGAAATTCTTACTCTTGGAAATAATTTTATAGCCTAATGTACACCCTTATTGGGTTAGTCACAGGACCCCGAATCTCCTATCCTTATAGGAGAAGCCTAATTATAGTATTAACAAACTAAAATGGGTGTCTCGTTGGACATTCAGGTGCTGTAGGTCAAAGAATACTGAACAACAGTTTATAAAGGCTGGAAATTCTTACTCTTGGAAATAATTTTATAGCCTAATGTACACCCTTATTGGGTTAGTCACAGGACCCCGAATCTCCTATCCTTATAGGAGAAGCCTAATTATAGTATTAACAAACTAAAATGGGTGTCTCGTTGGACATTCAGGTGCTGTAGGTCAAAGAATACTGAACAACAGTTTATAAAGGCTGGAAATTCTTACTCTTGGAAATAATTTTATAGCCTAATGTACACCCTTATTGGGTTAGTCACAGGACCCCGAATCTCCTATCCTTATAGGAGAAGCCTAATTATAGTATTAACAAACTAAAATGGGTGTCTCGTTGGACATTCAGGTGCTGTAGGTCAAAGAATACTGAACAACAGTTTATAAAGGCTGGAAATTCTTACTCTTGGAAATAATTTTATAGCCTAATGTACACCCTTATTGGGTTAGTCACAGGACCCCGAATCTCCTATCCTTATAGGAGAAGCCTAATTATAGTATTAACAAACTAAAATGGGTGTCTCGTTGGACATTCAGGTGCTGTAGGTCAAAGAATACTGAACAACAGTTTATAAAGGCTGGAAATTCTTACTCTTGGAAATAATTTTATAGCCTAATGTACACCCTTATTGGGTTAGTCACAGGACCCCGAATCTCCTATCCTTATAGGAGAAGCCTAATTATAGTATTAACAAACTAAAATGGGTGTCTCGTTGGACATTCAGGTGTGTAGGTCAAAGAATACTGAACAACAGTTTATAAAGGCTGGAAATTCTTACTCTTGGAAATAATTTTATAGCCTAATGTACACCCTTATTGGGTTAGTCACAGGACCCCGAATCTCCTATCCTTATAGGAGAAGCCTAATTATAGTATTAACAAACTAAAATGGGTGTCTCGTTGGACATTCAGGTGCTGTAGGTCAAAGAATACTGAACAACAGTTTATAAAGGCTGGAAATTCTTACTCTTGGAAATAATTTTATAGCCTAATGTACACCCTTATTGGGTTAGTCACAGGACCCCGAATCTCCTATCCTTATAGGAGAAGCCTAATTATAGTATTAACAAACTAAAATGGGTGTCTCGTTGGACATTCAGGTGCTGTAGGTCAAAGAATACTGAACAACAGTTTATAAAGGCTGGAAATTCTTACTCTTGGAAATAATTTTATAGCCTAATGTACACCCTTATTGGGTTAGTCACAGGACCCCGAATCTCCTATCCTTATAGGAGAAGCCTAATTATAGTATTAACAAACTAAAATGGGTGTCTCGTTGGACATTCAGGTGCTGTAGGTCAAAGAATACTGAACAACAGTTTATAAAGGCTGGAAATTCTTACTCTTGGAAATAATTTTATAGCCTAATGTACACCCTTATTGGGTTAGTCACAGGACCCCGAATCTCCTATCCTTATAGGAGAAGCCTAATTATAGTATTAACAAACTAAAATGGGTGTCTCGTTGGACATTCAGGTGCTGTAGGTCAAAGAATACTGAACAACAGTTTATAAAGGCTGGAAATTCTTACTCTTGGAAATAATTTTATAGCCTAATGTACACCCTTATTGGGTTAGTCACAGGACCCCGAATCTCCTATCCTTATAGGAGAAGCCTAATTATAGTATTAACAAACTAAAATGGGTGTCTCGTTGGACATTCAGGTGCTGTAGGTCAAAGAATACTGAACAACAGTTTATAAAGGCTGGAAATTCTTACTCTTGGAAATAATTTTATAGCCTAATGTACACCCTTATTGGGTTAGTCACAGGACCCCGAATCTCCTATCCTTATAGGAGAAGCCTAATTATAGTATTAACAAACTAAAATGGGTGTCTCGTTGGACATTCAGGTGCTGTAGGTCAAAGAATACTGAACAACAGTTTATAAAGGCTGGAAATTCTTACTCTTGGAAATAATTTTATAGCCTAATGTACACCCTTATTGGGTTAGTCACAGGACCCCGAATCTCCTATCCTTATAGGAGAAGCCTAATTATAGTATTAACAAACTAAAATGGGTGTCTCGTTGGACATTCAGGTGCTGTAGGTCAAAGAATACTGAACAACAGTTTATAAAGGCTGGAAATTCTTACTCTTGGAAATAATTTTATAGCCTAATGTACACCCTTATTGGGTTAGTCACAGGACCCCGAATCTCCTATCCTTATAGGAGAAGCCTAATTATAGTATTAACAAACTAAAATGGGTGTCTCGTTGGACATTCAGGTGCTGTAGGTCAAAGAATACTGAACAACAGTTTATAAAGGCTGGAAATTCTTACTCTTGGAAATAATTTTATAGCCTAATGTACACCCTTATTGGGTTAGTCACAGGACCCCGAATCTCCTATCCTTATAGGAGAAGCCTAATTATAGTATTAACAAACTAAAATGGGTGTCTCGTTGGACATTCAGGTGCTGTAGGTCAAAGAATACTGAACAACAGTTTATAAAGGCTGGAAATTCTTACTCTTGGAAATAATTTTATAGCCTAATGTACACCCTTATTGGGTTAGTCACAGGACCCCGAATCTCCTATCCTTATAGGAGAAGCCTAATTATAGTATTAACAAACTAAAATGGGTGTCTCGTTGGACATTCAGGTGCTGTAGGTCAAAGAATACTGAACAACAGTTTATAAAGGCTGGAAATTCTTACTCTTGGAAATAATTTTATAGCCTAATGTACACCCTTATTGGGTTAGTCACAGGACCCCGAATCTCCTATCCTTATAGGAGAAGCCTAATTATAGTATTAACAAACTAAAATGGGTGTCTCGTTGGACATTCAGGTGCTGTAGGTCAAAGAATACTGAACAACAGTTTATAAAGGCTGGAAATTCTTACTCTTGGAAATAATTTTATAGCCTAATGTACACCCTTATTGGGTTAGTCACAGGACCCCGAATCTCCTATCCTTATAGGAGAAGCCTAATTATAGTATTAACAAACTAAAATGGGTGTCTCGTTGGACATTCAGGTGCTGTAGGTCAAAGAATACTGAACAACAGTTTATAAAGGCTGGAAATTCTTACTCTTGGAAATAATTTTATAGCCTAATGTACACCCTTACTGGGTTAGTCACAGGACCCCGAATCTCCTATCCTTATAGGAGAAGCCTAATTATAGTATTAACAAACTAAAATGGGTGTCTCGTTGGACATTCAGGTGCTGTAGGTCAAAGAATACTGAACAACAGTTTATAAAGGCTGGAAATTCTTACTCTTGGAAATAATTTTATAGCCTAATGTACACCCTTATTGGGTTAGTCACAGGACCCCGAATCTCCTATCCTTATAGGAGAAGCCTAATTATAGTATTAACAAACTAAAATGGGTGTCTCGTTGGACATTCAGGTGCTGTAGGTCAAAGAATACTGAACAACAGTTTATAAAGGCTGGAAATTCTTACTCTTGGAAATAATTTTATAGCCTAATGTACACCCTTATTGGGTTAGTCACAGGACCCCGAATCTCCTATCCTTATAGGAGAAGCCTAATTATAGTATTAACAAACTAAAATGGGTGTCTCGTTGGACATTCAGGTGCTGTAGGTCAAAGAATACTGAACAACAGTTTATAAAGGCTGGAAATTCTTACTCTTGGAAATAATTTTATAGCCTAATGTACACCCTTATTGGGTTAGTCACAGGACCCCGAATCTCCTATCCTTATAGGAGAAGCCTAATTATAGTATTAACAAACTAAAATGGGTGTCTCGTTGGACATTCAGGTGCTGTAGGTCAAAGAATACTGAACAACAGTTTATAAAGGCTGGAAATTCTTACTCTTGGAAATAATTTTATAGCCTAATGTACACCCTTATGGGTTAGTCACAGGACCCCGAATCTCCTATCCTTATAGGAGAAGCCTAATTATAGTATTAACAAACTAAAATGGGTGTCTCGTTGGACATTCAGGTGCTGTAGGTCAAAGAATACTGAACAACAGTTTATAAAGGCTGGAAATTCTTACTCTTGGAAATAATTTTATAGCCTAATGTACACCCTTATTGGGTTAGTCACAGGACCCCGAATCTCCTATCCTTATAGGAGAAGCCTAATTATAGTATTAACAAACTAAAATGGGTGTCTCGTTGGACATTCAGGTGCTGTAGGTCAAAGAATACTGAACAACAGTTTATAAAGGCTGGAAATTCTTACTCTTGGAAATAATTTTATAGCCTAATGTACACCCTTATTGGGTTAGTCACAGGACCCCGAATCTCCTATCCTTATAGGAGAAGCCTAATTATAGTATTAACAAACTAAAATGGGTGTCTCGTTGGACATTCAGGTGCTGTAGGTCAAAGAATACTGAACAACAGTTTATAAAGGCTGGAAATTCTTACTCTTGGAAATAATTTTATAGCCTAATGTACACCCTTATTGGGTTAGTCACAGGACCCCGAATCTCCTATCCTTATAGGAGAAGCCTAATTATAGTATTAACAAACTAAAATGGGTGTCTCGTTGGACATTCAGGTGCTGTAGGTCAAAGAATACTGAACAACAGTTTATAAAGGCTGGAAATTCTTACTCTTGGAAATAATTTTATAGCCTAATGTACACCCTTATTGGGTTAGTCACAGGACCCCGAATCTCCTATCCTTATAGGAGAAGCCTAATTATAGTATTAACAAACTAAAATGGGTGTCTCGTTGGACATTCAGGTGCTGTAGGTCAAAGAATACTGAACAACAGTTTATAAAGGCTGGAAATTCTTACTCTTGGAAATAATTTTATAGCCTAATGTACACCCTTATTGGGTTAGTCACAGGACCCCGAATCTCCTATCCTTATAGGAGAAGCCTAATTATAGTATTAACAAACTAAAATGGGTGTCTCGTTGGACATTCAGGTGGTGTAGGTCAAAGAATACTGAACAACAGTTTATAAAGGCTGGAAATTCTTACTCTTGGAAATAATTTTATAGCCTAATGTACACCCTTATTGGGTTAGTCACAGGACCCCGAATCTCCTATCCTTATAGGAGAAGCCTAATTATAGTATTAACAAACTAAAATGGGTGTCTCGTTGGACATTCAGGTGCTGTAGGTCAAAGAATACTGAACAACAGTTTATAAAGGCTGGAAATTCTTACTCTTGGAAATAATTTTATAGCCTAATGTACACCCTTATTGGGTTAGTCACAGGACCCCGAATCTCCTATCCTTATAGGAGAAGCCTAATTATAGTATTAACAAACTAAAATGGGTGTCTCGTTGGACATTCAGGTGCTGTAGGTCAAAGAATACTGAACAACAGTTTATAAAGGCTGGAAATTCTTACTCTTGGAAATAATTTTATAGCCTAATGTACACCCTTATTGGGTTAGTCACAGGACCCCGAATCTCCTATCCTTATAGGAGAAGCCTAATTATAGTATTAACAAACTAAAATGGGTGTCTCGTTGGACATTCAGGTGGTGTAGGTCAAAGAATACTGAACAACAGTTTATAAAGGCTGGAAATTCTTACTCTTGGAAATAATTTTATAGCCTAATGTACACCCTTATTGGGTTAGTCACAGGACCCCGAATCTCCTATCCTTATAGGAGAAGCCTAATTATAGTATTAACAAACTAAAATGGGTGTCTCGTTGGACATTCAGGTGCTGTAGGTCAAAGAATACTGAACAACAGTTTATAAAGGCTGGAAATTCTTACTCTTGGAAATAATTTTATAGCCTAATGTACACCCTTATTGGGTTAGTCACAGGACCCCGAATCTCCTATCCTTATAGGAGAAGCCTAATTATAGTATTAACAAACTAAAATGGGTGTCTCGTTGGACATTCAGGTGCTGTAGGTCAAAGAATACTGAACAACAGTTTATAAAGGCTGGAAATTCTTACTCTTGGAAATAATTTTATAGCCTAATGTACACCTTATTGGGTTAGTCACAGGACCCCGAATCTCCTATCCTTATAGGAGAAGCCTAATTATAGTATTAACAAACTAAAATGGGTGTCTCGTTGGACATTCAGGTGCTGTAGGTCAAAGAATACTGAACAACAGTTTATAAAGGCTGGAAATTCTTACTCTTGGAAATAATTTTATAGCCTAATGTACACCCTTATTGGGTTAGTCACAGGACCCCGAATCTCCTATCCTTATAGGAGAAGCCTAATTATAGTATTAACAAACTAAAATGGGTGTCTCGTTGGACATTCAGGTGCTGTAGGTCAAAGAATACTGAACAACAGTTTATAAAGGCTGGAAATTCTTACTCTTGGAAATAATTTTATAGCCTAATGTACACCCTTATTGGGTTAGTCACAGGACCCCGAATCTCCTATCCTTATAGGAGAAGCCTAATTATAGTATTAACAAACTAAAATGGGTGTCTCGTTGGACATTCAGGTGTGTAGGTCAAAGAATACTGAACAACAGTTTATAAAGGCTGGAAATTCTTACTCTTGGAAATAATTTTATAGCCTAATGTACACCCTTATTGGGTTAGTCACAGGACCCCGAATCTCCTATCCTTATAGGAGAAGCCTAATTATAGTATTAACAAACTAAAATGGGTGTCTCGTTGGACATTCAGGTGCTGTAGGTCAAAGAATACTGAACAACAGTTTATAAAGGCTGGAAATTCTTACTCTTGGAAATAATTTTATAGCCTAATGTACACCCTTTTTAGTTAATACTACTAATTCTTCTCCTTGGAGGAGAAGATTAGATTAGGTCCTGTGACTAACCCAATAAGGGTGTACATTAGGCTATAAAATTATTTCCAAGAGTAAGAATTTCCGCCTTTATAAATGTTGTTCAGTATTCTTTGACCTACACCACCTGAATGTCCAACGAGACACCCATTTTAGTTTGTTAATACTATAATTAGGCTTCTCCTATAAGGATAGGAGATTCGGGGTCCTGTGACTAACCCAATAAGGGTGTACATTAGGCTATAAAATTATTTCCAAGAGTAAGAATTTCCAGCCTTTATAAACTGTTGTTCAGTATTCTTTGACCTACAGCACCTGAATGTCCAACGAGACACCCATTTTAGTTTGTTAATACTATAATTAGGCTTCTCCTATAAGGATAGGAGATTCGGGGTCCTGTGACTAACCCAATAAGGGTGTACATTAGGCTATAAAATTATTTCCAAGAGTAAGAATTTCCAGCCTTTATAAACTGTTGTTCAGTATTCTTTGACCTACAGCACCTGAATGTCCAACGAGACACCCATTTTAGTTTGTTAATACTATAATTAGGCTTCTCCTATAAGGATAGGAGATTCGGGGTCCTGTGACTAACCCAATAAGGGTGTACATTAGGCTATAAAATTATTTCCAAGAGTAAGAATTTCCAGCCTTTATAAACTGTTGTTCAGTATTCTTTGACCTACAGCACCTGAATGTCCAACGAGACACCCATTTTAGTTTGTTAATACTATAATTAGGCTTCTCCTATAAGGATAGGAGATTCGGGGTCCTGTGACTAACCCAATAAGGGTGTACATTAGGCTATAAAATTATTTCCAAGAGTAAGAATTTCCAGCCTTTATAAACTGTTGTTCAGTATTCTTTGACCTACAGCACCTGAATGTCCAACGAGACACCCATTTTAGTTTGTTAATACTATAATTAGGCTTCTCCTATAAGGATAGGAGATTCGGGGTCCTGTGACTAACCCAATAAGGGTGTACATTAGGCTATAAAATTATTTCCAAGAGTAAGAATTTCCAGCCTTTATAAACTGTTGTTCAGTATTCTTTGACCTACAGCACCTGAATGTCCAACGAGACACCCATTTTAGTTTGTTAATACTATAATTAGGCTTCTCCTATAAGGATAGGAGATTCGGGGTCCTGTGACTAACCCAATAAGGGTGTACATTAGGCTATAAAATTATTTCCAAGAGTAAGAATTTCCAGCCTTTATAAACTGTTGTTCAGTATTCTTTGACCTACAGCACCTGAATGTCCAACGAGACACCCATTTTAGTTTGTTAATACTATAATTAGGCTTCTCCTATAAGGATAGGAGATTCGGGGTCCTGTGACTAACCCAATAAGGGTGTACATTAGGCTATAAAATTATTTCCAAGAGTAAGAATTTCCAGCCTTTATAAACTGTTGTTCAGTATTCTTTGACCTACAGCACCTGAATGTCCAACGAGACACCCATTTTAGTTTGTTAATACTATAATTAGGCTTCTCCTATAAGGATAGGAGATTCGGGGTCCTGTGACTAACCCAATAAGGGTGTACATTAGGCTATAAAATTATTTCCAAGAGTAAGAATTTCCAGCCTTTATAAACTGTTGTTCAGTATTCTTTGACCTACAGCACCTGAATGTCCAACGAGACACCCATTTTAGTTTGTTAATACTATAATTAGGCTTCTCCTATAAGGATAGGAGATTCGGGGTCCTGTGACTAACCCAATAAGGGTGTACATTAGGCTATAAAATTATTTCCAAGAGTAAGAATTTCCAGCCTTTATAAACTGTTGTTCAGTATTCTTTGACCTACAGCACCTGAATGTCCAACGAGACACCCATTTTAGTTTGTTAATACTATAATTAGGCTTCTCCTATAAGGATAGGAGATTCGGGGTCCTGTGACTAACCCAATAAGGGTGTACATTAGGCTATAAAATTATTTCCAAGAGTAAGAATTTCCAGCCTTTATAAACTGTTGTTCAGTATTCTTTGACCTACACCACCTGAATGTCCAACGAGACACCCATTTTAGTTTGTTAATACTATAATTAGGCTTCTCCTATAAGGATAGGAGATTCGGGGTCCTGTGACTAACCCAATAAGGGTGTACATTAGGCTATAAAATTATTTCCAAGAGTAAGAATTTCCAGCCTTTATAAACTGTTGTTCAGTATTCTTTGACCTACAGCACCTGAATGTCCAACGAGACACCCATTTTAGTTTGTTAATACTATAATTAGGCTTCTCCTATAAGGATAGGAGATTCGGGGTCCTGTGACTAACCCAATAAGGGTGTACATTAGGCTATAAAATTATTTCCAAGAGTAAGAATTTCCAGCCTTTATAAACTGTTGTTCAGTATTCTTTGACCTACAGCACCTGAATGTCCAACGAGACACCCATTTTAGTTTGTTAATACTATAATTAGGCTTCTCCTATAAGGATAGGAGATTCGGGGTCCTGTGACTAACCCAATAAGGGTGTACATTAGGCTATAAAATTATTTCCAAGAGTAAGAATTTCCAGCCTTTATAAACTGTTGTTCAGTATTCTTTGACCTACACCACCTGAATGTCCAACGAGACACCCATTTTAGTTTGTTAATACTATAATTAGGCTTCTCCTATAAGGATAGGAGATTCGGGGTCCTGTGACTAACCCAATAAGGGTGTACATTAGGCTATAAAATTATTTCCAAGAGTAAGAATTTCCAGCCTTTATAAACTGTTGTTCAGTATTCTTTGACCTACAGCACCTGAATGTCCAACGAGACACCCATTTTAGTTTGTTAATACTATAATTAGGCTTCTCCTATAAGGATAGGAGATTCGGGGTCCTGTGACTAAACCAATAAGGGTGTACATTAGGCTATAAAATTATTTCCAAGAGTAAGAATTTCCAGCCTTTATAAACTGTTGTTCAGTATTCTTTGACCTACAGCACCTGAATGTCCAACGAGACACCCATTTTAGTTTGTTAATACTATAATTAGGCTTCTCCTATAAGGATAGGAGATTCGGGGTCCTGTGACTAACCCAATAAGGGTGTACATTAGGCTATAAAATTATTTCCAAGAGTAAGAATTTCCAGCCTTTATAAACTGTTGTTCAGTATTCTTTGACCTACAGCACCTGAATGTCCAACGAGACACCCATTTTAGTTTGTTAATACTATAATTAGGCTTCTCCTATAAGGATAGGAGATTCGGGGTCCTGTGACTAACCCAATAAGGGTGTACATTAGGCTATAAAATTATTTCCAAGAGTAAGAATTTCCAGCCTTTATAAACTGTTGTTCAGTATTCTTTGACCTACAGCACCTGAATGTCCAACGAGACACCCATTTTAGTTTGTTAATACTATAATTAGGCTTCTCCTATAAGGATAGGAGATTCGGGGTCCTGTGACTAACCCAATAAGGGTGTACATTAGGCTATAAAATTATTTCCAAGAGTAAGAATTTCCAGCCTTTATAAACTGTTGTTCAGTATTCTTTGACCTACAGCACCTGAATGTCCAACGAGACACCCATTTTAGTTTGTTAATACTATAATTAGGCTTCTCCTATAAGGATAGGAGATTCGGGGTCCTGTGACTAACCCAATAAGGGTGTACATTAGGCTATAAAATTATTTCCAAGAGTAAGAATTTCCAGCCTTTATAAACTGTTGTTCAGTATTCTTTGACCTACAGCACCTGAATGTCCAACGAGACACCCATTTTAGTTTGTTAATACTATAATTAGGCTTCTCCTATAAGGATAGGAGATTCGGGGTCCTGTGACTAACCCAATAAGGGTGTACATTAGGCTATAAAATTATTTCCAAGAGTAAGAATTTCCAGCCTTTATAAACTGTTGTTCAGTATTCTTTGACCTACAGCACCTGAATGTCCAACGAGACACCCATTTTAGTTTGTTAATACTATAATTAGGCTTCTCCTATAAGGATAGGAGATTCGGGGTCCTGTGACTAACCCAATAAGGGTGTACATTAGGCTATAAAATTATTTCCAAGAGTAAGAATTTCCAGCCTTTATAAACTGTTGTTCAGTATTCTTTGACCTACACCACCTGAATGTCCAACGAGACACCCATTTTAGTTTGTTAATACTATAATTAGGCTTCTCCTATAAGGATAGGAGATTCGGGGTCCTGTGACTAACCCAATAAGGGTGTACATTAGGCTATAAAATTATTTCCAAGAGTAAGAATTTCCAGCCTTTATAAACTGTTGTTCAGTATTCTTTGACCTACAGCACCTGAATGTCCAACGAGACACCCATTTTAGTTTGTTAATACTATAATTAGGCTTCTCCTATAAGGATAGGAGATTCGGGGTCCTGTGACTAACCCAATAAGGGTGTACATTAGGCTATAAAATTATTTCCAAGAGTAAGAATTTCCAGCCTTTATAAACTGTTGTTCAGTATTCTTTGACCTACAGCACCTGAATGTCCAACGAGACACCCATTTTAGTTTGTTAATACTATAATTAGGCTTCTCCTATAAGGATAGGAGATTCGGGGTCCTGTGACTAACCCAATAAGGGTGTACATTAGGCTATAAAATTATTTCCAAGAGTAAGAATTTCCAGCCTTTATAAACTGTTGTTCAGTATTCTTTGACCTACAGCACCTGAATGTCCAACGAGACACCCATTTTAGTTTGTTAATACTATAATTAGGCTTCTCCTATAAGGATAGGAGATTCGGGGTCCTGTGACTAACCCAATAAGGGTGTACATTAGGCTATAAAATTATTTCCAAGAGTAAGAATTTCCAGCCTTTATAAACTGTTGTTCAGTATTCTTTGACCTACAGCACCTGAATGTCCAACGAGACACCCATTTTAGTTTGTTAATACTATAATTAGGCTTCTCCTATAAGGATAGGAGATTCGGGGTCCTGTGACTAACCCAATAAGGGTGTACATTAGGCTATAAAATTATTTCCAAGAGTAAGAATTTCCAGCCTTTATAAACTGTTGTTCAGTATTCTTTGACCTACAGCACCTGAATGTCCAACGAGACACCCATTTTAGTTTGTTAATACTATAATTAGGCTTCTCCTATAAGGATAGGAGATTCGGGGTCCTGTGACTAACCCAATAAGGGTGTACATTAGGCTATAAAATTATTTCCAAGAGTAAGAATTTCCAGCCTTTATAAACTGTTGTTCAGTATTCTTTGACCTACAGCACCTGAATGTCCAACGAGACACCCATTTTAGTTTGTTAATACTATAATTAGGCTTCTCCTATAAGGATAGGAGATTCGGGGTCCTGTGACTAACCCAATAAGGGTGTACATTAGGCTATAAAATTATTTCCAAGAGTAAGAATTTCCAGCCTTTATAAACTGTTGTTCAGTATTCTTTGACCTACAGCACCTGAATGTCCAACGAGACACCCATTTTAGTTTGTTAATACTATAATTAGGCTTCTCCTATAAGGATAGGAGATTCGGGGTCCTGTGACTAACCCAATAAGGGTGTACATTAGGCTATAAAATTATTTCCAAGAGTAAGAATTTCCAGCCTTTATAAACTGTTGTTCAGTATTCTTTGACCTACAGCACCTGAATGTCCAACGAGACACCCATTTTAGTTTGTTAATACTATAATTAGGCTTCTCCTATAAGGATAGGAGATTCGGGGTCCTGTGACTAACCCAATAAGGGTGTACATTAGGCTATAAAATTATTTCCAAGAGTAAGAATTTCCAGCCTTTATAAACTGTTGTTCAGTATTCTTTGACCTACAGCACCTGAATGTCCAACGAGACACCCATTTTAGTTTGTTAATACTATAATTAGGCTTCTCCTATAAGGATAGGAGATTCGGGGTCCTGTGACTAACCCAATAAGGGTGTACATTAGGCTATAAAATTATTTCCAAGAGTAAGAATTTCCAGCCTTTATAAACTGTTGTTCAGTATTCTTTGACCTACAGCACCTGAATGTCCAACGAGACACCCATTTTAGTTTGTTAATACTATAATTAGGCTTCTCCTATAAGGATAGGAGATTCGGGGTCCTGTGACTAACCCAATAAGGGTGTACATTAGGCTATAAAATTATTTCCAAGAGTAAGAATTTCCAGCCTTTATAAACTGTTGTTCAGTATTCTTTGACCTACAGCACCTGAATGTCCAACGAGACACCCATTTTAGTTTGTTAATACTATAATTAGGCTTCTCCTATAAGGATAGGAGATTCGGGGTCCTGTGACTAACCCAATAAGGGTGTACATTAGGCTATAAAATTATTTCCAAGAGTAAGAATTTCCAGCCTTTATAAACTGTTGTTCAGTATTCTTTGACCTACAGCACCTGAATGTCCAACGAGACACCCATTTTAGTTTGTTAATACTATAATTAGGCTTCTCCTATAAGGATAGGAGATTCGGGGTCCTGTGACTAACCCAATAAGGGTGTACATTAGGCTATAAAATTATTTCCAAGAGTAAGAATTTCCAGCCTTTATAAACTGTTGTTCAGTATTCTTTGACCTACAGCACCTGAATGTCCAACGAGACACCCATTTTAGTTTGTTAATACTATAATTAGGCTTCTCCTATAAGGATAGGAGATTCGGGGTCCTGTGACTAACCCAATAAGGGTGTACATTAGGCTATAAAATTATTTCCAAGAGTAAGAATTTCCAGCCTTTATAAACTGTTGTTCAGTATTCTTTGACCTACAGCACCTGAATGTCCAACGAGACACCCATTTTAGTTTGTTAATACTATAATTAGGCTTCTCCTATAAGGATAGGAGATTCGGGGTCCTGTGACTAACCCAATAAGGGTGTACATTAGGCTATAAAATTATTTCCAAGAGTAAGAATTTCCAGCCTTTATAAACTGTTGTTCAGTATTCTTTGACCTACAGCACCTGAATGTCCAACGAGACACCCATTTTAGTTTGTTAATACTATAATTAGGCTTCTCCTATAAGGATAGGAGATTCGGGGTCCTGTGACTAACCCAATAAGGGTGTACATTAGGCTATAAAATTATTTCCAAGAGTAAGAATTTCCAGCCTTTATAAACTGTTGTTCAGTATTCTTTGACCTACACCACCTGAATGTCCAACGAGACACCCATTTTAGTTTGTTAATACTATAATTAGGCTTCTCCTATAAGGATAGGAGATTCGGGGTCCTGTGACTAACCCAATAAGGGTGTACATTAGGCTATAAAATTATTTCCAAGAGTAAGAATTTCCAGCCTTTATAAACTGTTGTTCAGTATTCTTTGACCTACAGCACCTGAATGTCCAACGAGACACCCATTTTAGTTTGTTAATACTATAATTAGGCTTCTCCTATAAGGATAGGAGATTCGGGGTCCTGTGACTAACCCAATAAGGGTGTACATTAGGCTATAAAATTATTTCCAAGAGTAAGAATTTCCAGCCTTTATAAACTGTTGTTCAGTATTCTTTGACCTACAGCACCTGAATGTCCAACGAGACACCCATTTTAGTTTGTTAATACTATAATTAGGCTTCTCCTATAAGGATAGGAGATTCGGGGTCCTGTGACTAACCCAATAAGGGTGTACATTAGGCTATAAAATTATTTCCAAGAGTAAGAATTTCCAGCCTTTATAAACTGTTGTTCAGTATTCTTTGACCTACAGCACCTGAATGTCCAACGAGACACCCATTTTAGTTTGTTAATACTATAATTAGGCTTCTCCTATAAGGATAGGAGATTCGGGGTCCTGTGACTAACCCAATAAGGGTGTACATTAGGCTATAAAATTATTTCCAAGAGTAAGAATTTCCAGCCTTTATAAACTGTTGTTCAGTATTCTTTGACCTACAGCACCTGAATGTCCAACGAGACACCCATTTTAGTTTGTTAATACTATAATTAGGCTTCTCCTATAAGGATAGGAGATTCGGGGTCCTGTGACTAACCCAATAAGGGTGTACATTAGGCTATAAAATTATTTCCAAGAGTAAGAATTTCCAGCCTTTATAAACTGTTGTTCAGTATTCTTTGACCTACAGCACCTGAATGTCCAACGAGACACCCATTTTAGTTTGTTAATACTATAATTAGGCTTCTCCTATAAGGATAGGAGATTCGGGGTCCTGTGACTAACCCAATAAGGGTGTACATTAGGCTATAAAATTATTTCCAAGAGTAAGAATTTCCAGCCTTTATAAACTGTTGTTCAGTATTCTTTGACCTACAGCACCTGAATGTCCAACGAGACACCCATTTTAGTTTGTTAATACTATAATTAGGCTTCTCCTATAAGGATAGGAGATTCGGGGTCCTGTGACTAACCCAATAAGGGTGTACATTAGGCTATAAAATTATTTCCAAGAGTAAGAATTTCCAGCCTTTATAAACTGTTGTTCAGTATTCTTTGACCTACAGCACCTGAATGTCCAACGAGACACCCATTTTAGTTTGTTAATACTATAATTAGGCTTCTCCTATAAGGATAGGAGATTCGGGGTCCTGTGACTAACCCAATAAGGGTGTACATTAGGCTATAAAATTATTTCCAAGAGTAAGAATTTCCAGCCTTTATAAACTGTTGTTCAGTATTCTTTGACCTACAGCACCTGAATGTCCAACGAGACACCCATTTTAGTTTGTTAATACTATAATTAGGCTTCTCCTATAAGGATAGGAGATTCGGGGTCCTGTGACTAACCCAATAAGGGTGTACATTAGGCTATAAAATTATTTCCAAGAGTAAGAATTTCCAGCCTTTATAAACTGTTGTTCAGTATTCTTTGACCTACAGCACCTGAATGTCCAACGAGACACCCATTTTAGTTTGTTAATACTATAATTAGGCTTCTCCTATAAGGATAGGAGATTCGGGGTCCTGTGACTAACCCAATAAGGGTGTACATTAGGCTATAAAATTATTTCCAAGAGTAAGAATTTCCAGCCTTTATAAACTGTTGTTCAGTATTCTTTGACCTACAGCACCTGAATGTCCAACGAGACACCCATTTTAGTTTGTTAATACTATAATTAGGCTTCTCCTATAAGGATAGGAGATTCGGGGTCCTGTGACTAACCCAATAAGGGTGTACATTAGGCTATAAAATTATTTCCAAGAGTAAGAATTTCCAGCCTTTATAAACTGTTGTTCAGTATTCTTTGACCTACAGCACCTGAATGTCCAACGAGACACCCATTTTAGTTTGTTAATACTATAATTAGGCTTCTCCTATAAGGATAGGAGATTCGGGGTCCTGTGACTAACCCAATAAGGGTGTACATTAGGCTATAAAATTATTTCCAAGAGTAAGAATTTCCAGCCTTTATAAACTGTTGTTCAGTATTCTTTGACCTACAGCACCTGAATGTCCAACGAGACACCCATTTTAGTTTGTTAATACTATAATTAGGCTTCTCCTATAAGGATAGGAGATTCGGGGTCCTGTGACTAACCCAATAAGGGTGTACATTAGGCTATAAAATTATTTCCAAGAGTAAGAATTTCCAGCCTTTATAAACTGTTGTTCAGTATTCTTTGACCTACAGCACCTGAATGTCCAACGAGACACCCATTTTAGTTTGTTAATACTATAATTAGGCTTCTCCTATAAGGATAGGAGATTCGGGGTCCTGTGACTAACCCAATAAGGGTGTACATTAGGCTATAAAATTATTTCCAAGAGTAAGAATTTCCAGCCTTTATAAACTGTTGTTCAGTATTCTTTGACCTACAGCACCTGAATGTCCAACGAGACACCCATTTTAGTTTGTTAATACTATAATTAGGCTTCTCCTATAAGGATAGGAGATTCGGGGTCCTGTGACTAACCCAATAAGGGTGTACATTAGGCTATAAAATTATTTCCAAGAGTAAGAATTTCCAGCCTTTATAAACTGTTGTTCAGTATTCTTTGACCTACAGCACCTGAATGTCCAACGAGACACCCATTTTAGTTTGTTAATACTATAATTAGGCTTCTCCTATAAGGATAGGAGATTCGGGGTCCTGTGACTAACCCAATAAGGGTGTACATTAGGCTATAAAATTATTTCCAAGAGTAAGAATTTCCAGCCTTTATAAACTGTTGTTCAGTATTCTTTGACCTACAGCACCTGAATGTCCAACGAGACACCCATTTTAGTTTGTTAATACTATAATTAGGCTTCTCCTATAAGGATAGGAGATTCGGGGTCCTGTGACTAACCCAATAAGGGTGTACATTAGGCTATAAAATTATTTCCAAGAGTAAGAATTTCCAGCCTTTATAAACTGTTGTTCAGTATTCTTTGACCTACAGCACCTGAATGTCCAACGAGACACCCATTTTAGTTTGTTAATACTATAATTAGGCTTCTCCTATAAGGATAGGAGATTCGGGGTCCTGTGACTAACCAATAAGGGTGTACATTAGGCTATAAAATTATTTCCAAGAGTAAGAATTTCCAGCCTTTATAAACTGTTGTTCAGTATTCTTTGACCTACAGCACCTGAATGTCCAACGAGACACCCATTTTAGTTTGTTAATACTATAATTAGGCTTCTCCTATAAGGATAGGAGATTCGGGGTCCTGTGACTAACCCAATAAGGGTGTACATTAGGCTATAAAATTATTTCCAAGAGTAAGAATTTCCAGCCTTTATAAACTGTTGTTCAGTATTCTTTGACCTACAGCACCTGAATGTCCAACGAGACACCCATTTTAGTTTGTTAATACTATAATTAGGCTTCTCCTATAAGGATAGGAGATTCGGGGTCCTGTGACTAACCCAATAAGGGTGTACATTAGGCTATAAAATTATTTCCAAGAGTAAGAATTTCCAGCCTTTATAAACTGTTGTTCAGTATTCTTTGACCTACAGCACCTGAATGTCCAACGAGACACCCATTTTAGTTTGTTAATACTATAATTAGGCTTCTCCTATAAGGATAGGAGATTCGGGGTCCTGTGACTAACCCAATAAGGGTGTACATTAGGCTATAAAATTATTTCCAAGAGTAAGAATTTCCAGCCTTTATAAACTGTTGTTCAGTATTCTTTGACCTACAGCACCTGAATGTCCAACGAGACACCCATTTTAGTTTGTTAATACTATAATTAGGCTTCTCCTATAAGGATAGGAGATTCGGGGTCCTGTGACTAACCCAATAAGGGTGTACATTAGGCTATAAAATTATTTCCAAGAGTAAGAATTTCCAGCCTTTATAAACTGTTGTTCAGTATTCTTTGACCTACAGCACCTGAATGTCCAACGAGACACCCATTTTAGTTTGTTAATACTATAATTAGGCTTCTCCTATAAGGATAGGAGATTCGGGGTCCTGTGACTAACCCAATAAGGGTGTACATTAGGCTATAAAATTATTTCCAAGAGTAAGAATTTCCAGCCTTTATAAACTGTTGTTCAGTATTCTTTGACCTACACCACCTGAATGTCCAACGAGACACCCATTTTAGTTTGTTAATACTATAATTAGGCTTCTCCTATAAGGATAGGAGATTCGGGGTCCTGTGACTAACCCAATAAGGGTGTACATTAGGCTATAAAATTATTTCCAAGAGTAAGAATTTCCAGCCTTTATAAACTGTTGTTCAGTATTCTTTGACCTACAGCACCTGAATGTCCAACGAGACACCCATTTTAGTTTGTTAATACTATAATTAGGCTTCTCCTATAAGGATAGGAGATTCGGGGTCCTGTGACTAACCCAATAAGGGTGTACATTAGGCTATAAAATTATTTCCAAGAGTAAGAATTTCCAGCCTTTATAAACTGTTGTTCAGTATTCTTTGACCTACAGCACCTGAATGTCCAACGAGACACCCATTTTAGTTTGTTAATACTATAATTAGGCTTCTCCTATAAGGATAGGAGATTCGGGGTCCTGTGACTAACCCAATAAGGGTGTACATTAGGCTATAAAATTATTTCCAAGAGTAAGAATTTCCAGCCTTTATAAACTGTTGTTCAGTATTCTTTGACCTACAGCACCTGAATGTCCAACGAGACACCCATTTTAGTTTGTTAATACTATAATTAGGCTTCTCCTATAAGGATAGGAGATTCGGGGTCCTGTGACTAACCCAATAAGGGTGTACATTAGGCTATAAAATTATTTCCAAGAGTAAGAATTTCCAGCCTTTATAAACTGTTGTTCAGTATTCTTTGACCTACAGCACCTGAATGTCCAACGAGACACCCATTTTAGTTTGTTAATACTATAATTAGGCTTCTCCTATAAGGATAGGAGATTCGGGGTCCTGTGACTAACCCAATAAGGGTGTACATTAGGCTATAAAATTATTTCCAAGAGTAAGAATTTCCAGCCTTTATAAACTGTTGTTCAGTATTCTTTGACCTACAGCACCTGAATGTCCAACGAGACACCCATTTTAGTTTGTTAATACTATAATTAGGCTTCTCCTATAAGGATAGGAGATTCGGGGTCCTGTGACTAACCCAATAAGGGTGTACATTAGGCTATAAAATTATTTCCAAGAGTAAGAATTTCCAGCCTTTATAAACTGTTGTTCAGTATTCTTTGACCTACAGCACCTGAATGTCCAACGAGACACCCATTTTAGTTTGTTAATACTATAATTAGGCTTCTCCTATAAGGATAGGAGATTCGGGGTCCTGTGACTAACCCAATAAGGGTGTACATTAGGCTATAAAATTATTTCCAAGAGTAAGAATTTCCAGCCTTTATAAACTGTTGTTCAGTATTCTTTGACCTACAGCACCTGAATGTCCAACGAGACACCCATTTTAGTTTGTTAATACTATAATTAGGCTTCTCCTATAAGGATAGGAGATTCGGGGTCCTGTGACTAACCCAATAAGGGTGTACATTAGGCTATAAAATTATTTCCAAGAGTAAGAATTTCCAGCCTTTATAAACTGTTGTTCAGTATTCTTTGACCTACAGCACCTGAATGTCCAACGAGACACCCATTTTAGTTTGTTAATACTATAATTAGGCTTCTCCTATAAGGATAGGAGATTCGGGGTCCTGTGACTAACCCAATAAGGGTGTACATTAGGCTATAAAATTATTTCCAAGAGTAAGAATTTCCAGCCTTTATAAACTGTTGTTCAGTATTCTTTGACCTACAGCACCTGAATGTCCAACGAGACACCCATTTTAGTTTGTTAATACTATAATTAGGCTTCTCCTATAAGGATAGGAGATTCGGGGTCCTGTGACTAACCCAATAAGGGTGTACATTAGGCTATAAAATTATTTCCAAGAGTAAGAATTTCCAGCCTTTATAAACTGTTGTTCAGTATTCTTTGACCTACAGCACCTGAATGTCCAACGAGACACCCATTTTAGTTTGTTAATACTATAATTAGGCTTCTCCTATAAGGATAGGAGATTCGGGGTCCTGTGACTAACCCAATAAGGGTGTACATTAGGCTATAAAATTATTTCCAAGAGTAAGAATTTCCAGCCTTTATAAACTGTTGTTCAGTATTCTTTGACCTACAGCACCTGAATGTCCAACGAGACACCCATTTTAGTTTGTTAATACTATAATTAGGCTTCTCCTATAAGGATAGGAGATTCGGGGTCCTGTGACTAACCCAATAAGGGTGTACATTAGGCTATAAAATTATTTCCAAGAGTAAGAATTTCCAGCCTTTATAAACTGTTGTTCAGTATTCTTTGACCTACAGCACCTGAATGTCCAACGAGACACCCATTTTAGTTTGTTAATACTATAATTAGGCTTCTCCTATAAGGATAGGAGATTCGGGGTCCTGTGACTAACCCAATAAGGGTGTACATTAGGCTATAAAATTATTTCCAAGAGTAAGAATTTCCAGCCTTTATAAACTGTTGTTCAGTATTCTTTGACCTACAGCACCTGAATGTCCAACGAGACACCCATTTTAGTTTGTTAATACTATAATTAGGCTTCTCCTATAAGGATAGGAGATTCGGGGTCCTGTGACTAACCCAATAAGGGTGTACATTAGGCTATAAAATTATTTCCAAGAGTAAGAATTTCCAGCCTTTATAAACTGTTGTTCAGTATTCTTTGACCTACAGCACCTGAATGTCCAACGAGACACCCATTTTAGTTTGTTAATACTATAATTAGGCTTCTCCTATAAGGATAGGAGATTCGGGGTCCTGTGACTAACCCAATAAGGGTGTACATTAGGCTATAAAATTATTTCCAAGAGTAAGAATTTCCAGCCTTTATAAACTGTTGTTCAGTATTCTTTGACCTACAGCACCTGAATGTCCAACGAGACACCCATTTTAGTTTGTTAATACTATAATTAGGCTTCTCCTATAAGGATAGGAGATTCGGGGTCCTGTGACTAACCCAATAAGGGTGTACATTAGGCTATAAAATTATTTCCAAGAGTAAGAATTTCCAGCCTTTATAAACTGTTGTTCAGTATTCTTTGACCTACAGCACCTGAATGTCCAACGAGACACCCATTTTAGTTTGTTAATACTATAATTAGGCTTCTCCTATAAGGATAGGAGATTCGGGGTCCTGTGACTAACCCAATAAGGGTGTACATTAGGCTATAAAATTATTTCCAAGAGTAAGAATTTCCAGCCTTTATAAACTGTTGTTCAGTATTCTTTGACCTACACCACCTGAATGTCCAACGAGACACCCATTTTAGTTTGTTAATACTATAATTAGGCTTCTCCTATAAGGATAGGAGATTCGGGGTCCTGTGACTAACCCAATAAGGGTGTACATTAGGCTATAAAATTATTTCCAAGAGTAAGAATTTCCAGCCTTTATAAACTGTTGTTCAGTATTCTTTGACCTACAGCACCTGAATGTCCAACGAGACACCCATTTTAGTTTGTTAATACTATAATTAGGCTTCTCCTATAAGGATAGGAGATTCGGGGTCCTGTGACTAACCCAATAAGGGTGTACATTAGGCTATAAAATTATTTCCAAGAGTAAGAATTTCCAGCCTTTATAAACTGTTGTTCAGTATTCTTTGACCTACAGCACCTGAATGTCCAACGAGACACCCATTTTAGTTTGTTAATACTATAATTAGGCTTCTCCTATAAGGATAGGAGATTCGGGGTCCTGTGACTAACCCAATAAGGGTGTACATTAGGCTATAAAATTATTTCCAAGAGTAAGAATTTCCAGCCTTTATAAACTGTTGTTCAGTATTCTTTGACCTACAGCACCTGAATGTCCAACGAGACACCCATTTTAGTTTGTTAATACTATAATTAGGCTTCTCCTATAAGGATAGGAGATTCGGGGTCCTGTGACTAACCCAATAAGGGTGTACATTAGGCTATAAAATTATTTCCAAGAGTAAGAATTTCCAGCCTTTATAAACTGTTGTTCAGTATTCTTTGACCTACAGCACCTGAATGTCCAACGAGACACCCATTTTAGTTTGTTAATACTATAATTAGGCTTCTCCTATAAGGATAGGAGATTCGGGGTCCTGTGACTAACCCAATAAGGGTGTACATTAGGCTATAAAATTATTTCCAAGAGTAAGAATTTCCAGCCTTTATAAACTGTTGTTCAGTATTCTTTGACCTACAGCACCTGAATGTCCAACGAGACACCCATTTTAGTTTGTTAATACTATAATTAGGCTTCTCCTATAAGGATAGGAGATTCGGGGTCCTGTGACTAACCCAATAAGGGTGTACATTAGGCTATAAAATTATTTCCAAGAGTAAGAATTTCCAGCCTTTATAAACTGTTGTTCAGTATTCTTTGACCTACAGCACCTGAATGTCCAACGAGACACCCATTTTAGTTTGTTAATACTATAATTAGGCTTCTCCTATAAGGATAGGAGATTCGGGGTCCTGTGACTAACCCAATAAGGGTGTACATTAGGCTATAAAATTATTTCCAAGAGTAAGAATTTCCAGCCTTTATAAACTGTTGTTCAGTATTCTTTGACCTACAGCACCTGAATGTCCAACGAGACACCCATTTTAGTTTGTTAATACTATAATTAGGCTTCTCCTATAAGGATAGGAGATTCGGGGTCCTGTGACTAACCCAATAAGGGTGTACATTAGGCTATAAAATTATTTCCAAGAGTAAGAATTTCCAGCCTTTATAAACTGTTGTTCAGTATTCTTTGACCTACAGCACCTGAATGTCCAACGAGACACCCATTTTAGTTTGTTAATACTATAATTAGGCTTCTCCTATAAGGATAGGAGATTCGGGGTCCTGTGACTAACCCAATAAGGGTGTACATTAGGCTATAAAATTATTTCCAAGAGTAAGAATTTCCAGCCTTTATAAACTGTTGTTCAGTATTCTTTGACCTACAGCACCTGAATGTCCAACGAGACACCCATTTTAGTTTGTTAATACTATAATTAGGCTTCTCCTATAAGGATAGGAGATTCGGGGTCCTGTGACTAACCCAGTAAGGGTGTACATTAGGCTATAAAATTATTTCCAAGAGTAAGAATTTCCAGCCTTTATAAACTGTTGTTCAGTATTCTTTGACCTACAGCACCTGAATGTCCAACGAGACACCCATTTTAGTTTGTTAATACTATAA
The DNA here is from genome assembly GCA_030844895.1 of Ambrosia x helenae. Lineage (NCBI taxonomy): Eukaryota > Viridiplantae > Streptophyta > Magnoliopsida > Asterales > Asteraceae > Ambrosia > Ambrosia x helenae. The sequence goes on along the minus strand of JAUTDX010007410.1, from coordinate 70,175 downwards.
TTAGGCTTCTCCTATAAGGATAGGAGATTCGGGGTCCTGTGACTAACCCAATAAGGGTGTACATTAGGCTATAAAATTATTTCCAAGAGTAAGAATTTCCAGCCTTTATAAACTGTTGTTCAGTATTCTTTGACCTACAGCACCTGAATGTCCAACGAGACACCCATTTTAGTTTGTTAATACTATAATTAGGCTTCTCCTATAAGGATAGGAGATTCGGGGTCCTGTGACTAACCCAATAAGGGTGTACATTAGGCTATAAAATTATTTCCAAGAGTAAGAATTTCCAGCCTTTATAAACTGTTGTTCAGTATTCTTTGACCTACAGCACCTGAATGTCCAACGAGACACCCATTTTAGTTTGTTAATACTATAATTAGGCTTCTCCTATAAGGATAGGAGATTCGGGGTCCTGTGACTAACCCAATAAGGGTGTACATTAGGCTATAAAATTATTTCCAAGAGTAAGAATTTCCAGCCTTTATAAACTGTTGTTCAGTATTCTTTGACCTACAGCACCTGAATGTCCAACGAGACACCCATTTTAGTTTGTTAATACTATAATTAGGCTTCTCCTATAAGGATAGGAGATTCGGGGTCCTGTGACTAACCCAATAAGGGTGTACATTAGGCTATAAAATTATTTCCAAGAGTAAGAATTTCCAGCCTTTATAAACTGTTGTTCAGTATTCTTTGACCTACAGCACCTGAATGTCCAACGAGACACCCATTTTAGTTTGTTAATACTATAATTAGGCTTCTCCTATAAGGATAGGAGATTCGGGGTCCTGTGACTAACCCAATAAGGGTGTACATTAGGCTATAAAATTATTTCCAAGAGTAAGAATTTCCAGCCTTTATAAACTGTTGTTCAGTATTCTTTGACCTACAGCACCTGAATGTCCAACGAGACACCCATTTTAGTTTGTTAATACTATAATTAGGCTTCTCCTATAAGGATAGGAGATTCGGGGTCCTGTGACTAACCCAATAAGGGTGTACATTAGGCTATAAAATTATTTCCAAGAGTAAGAATTTCCAGCCTTTATAAACTGTTGTTCAGTATTCTTTGACCTACAGCACCTGAATGTCCAACGAGACACCCATTTTAGTTTGTTAATACTATAATTAGGCTTCTCCTATAAGGATAGGAGATTCGGGGTCCTGTGACTAACCCAATAAGGGTGTACATTAGGCTATAAAATTATTTCCAAGAGTAAGAATTTCCAGCCTTTATAAACTGTTGTTCAGTATTCTTTGACCTACAGCACCTGAATGTCCAACGAGACACCCATTTTAGTTTGTTAATACTATAATTAGGCTTCTCCTATAAGGATAGGAGATTCGGGGTCCTGTGACTAACCCAATAAGGGTGTACATTAGGCTATAAAATTATTTCCAAGAGTAAGAATTTCCAGCCTTTATAAACTGTTGTTCAGTATTCTTTGACCTACAGCACCTGAATGTCCAACGAGACACCCATTTTAGTTTGTTAATACTATAATTAGGCTTCTCCTATAAGGATAGGAGATTCGGGGTCCTGTGACTAACCCAATAAGGGTGTACATTAGGCTATAAAATTATTTCCAAGAGTAAGAATTTCCAGCCTTTATAAACTGTTGTTCAGTATTCTTTGACCTACAGCACCTGAATGTCCAACGAGACACCCATTTTAGTTTGTTAATACTATAATTAGGCTTCTCCTATAAGGATAGGAGATTCGGGGTCCTGTGACTAACCCAATAAGGGTGTACATTAGGCTATAAAATTATTTCCAAGAGTAAGAATTTCCAGCCTTTATAAACTGTTGTTCAGTATTCTTTGACCTACAGCACCTGAATGTCCAACGAGACACCCATTTTAGTTTGTTAATACTATAATTAGGCTTCTCCTATAAGGATAGGAGATTCGGGGTCCTGTGACTAACCCAATAAGGGTGTACATTAGGCTATAAAATTATTTCCAAGAGTAAGAATTTCCAGCCTTTATAAACTGTTGTTCAGTATTCTTTGACCTACAGCACCTGAATGTCCAACGAGACACCCATTTTAGTTTGTTAATACTATAATTAGGCTTCTCCTATAAGGATAGGAGATTCGGGGTCCTGTGACTAACCCAATAAGGGTGTACATTAGGCTATAAAATTATTTCCAAGAGTAAGAATTTCCAGCCTTTATAAACTGTTGTTCAGTATTCTTTGACCTACAGCACCTGAATGTCCAACGAGACACCCATTTTAGTTTGTTAATACTATAATTAGGCTTCTCCTATAAGGATAGGAGATTCGGGGTCCTGTGACTAACCCAATAAGGGTGTACATTAGGCTATAAAATTATTTCCAAGAGTAAGAATTTCCAGCCTTTATAAACTGTTGTTCAGTATTCTTTGACCTACAGCACCTGAATGTCCAACGAGACACCCATTTTAGTTTGTTAATACTATAATTAGGCTTCTCCTATAAGGATAGGAGATTCGGGGTCCTGTGACTAACCCAATAAGGGTGTACATTAGGCTATAAAATTATTTCCAAGAGTAAGAATTTCCAGCCTTTATAAACTGTTGTTCAGTATTCTTTGACCTACAGCACCTGAATGTCCAACGAGACACCCATTTTAGTTTGTTAATACTATAATTAGGCTTCTCCTATAAGGATAGGAGATTCGGGGTCCTGTGACTAACCCAATAAGGGTGTACATTAGGCTATAAAATTATTTCCAAGAGTAAGAATTTCCAGCCTTTATAAACTGTTGTTCAGTATTCTTTGACCTACAGCACCTGAATGTCCAACGAGACACCCATTTTAGTTTGTTAATACTATAATTAGGCTTCTCCTATAAGGATAGGAGATTCGGGGTCCTGTGACTAACCCAATAAGGGTGTACATTAGGCTATAAAATTATTTCCAAGAGTAAGAATTTCCAGCCTTTATAAACTGTTGTTCAGTATTCTTTGACCTACAGCACCTGAATGTCCAACGAGACACCCATTTTAGTTTGTTAATACTATAATTAGGCTTCTCCTATAAGGATAGGAGATTCGGGGTCCTGTGACTAACCCAATAAGGGTGTACATTAGGCTATAAAATTATTTCCAAGAGTAAGAATTTCCAGCCTTTATAAACTGTTGTTCAGTATTCTTTGACCTACAGCACCTGAATGTCCAACGAGACACCCATTTTAGTTTGTTAATACTATAATTAGGCTTCTCCTATAAGGATAGGAGATTCGGGGTCCTGTGACTAACCCAATAAGGGTGTACATTAGGCTATAAAATTATTTCCAAGAGTAAGAATTTCCAGCCTTTATAAACTGTTGTTCAGTATTCTTTGACCTACAGCACCTGAATGTCCAACGAGACACCCATTTTAGTTTGTTAATACTATAATTAGGCTTCTCCTATAAGGATAGGAGATTCGGGGTCCTGTGACTAACCCAATAAGGGTGTACATTAGGCTATAAAATTATTTCCAAGAGTAAGAATTTCCAGCCTTTATAAACTGTTGTTCAGTATTCTTTGACCTACAGCACCTGAATGTCCAACGAGACACCCATTTTAGTTTGTTAATACTATAATTAGGCTTCTCCTATAAGGATAGGAGATTCGGGGTCCTGTGACTAACCCAATAAGGGTGTACATTAGGCTATAAAATTATTTCCAAGAGTAAGAATTTCCAGCCTTTATAAACTGTTGTTCAGTATTCTTTGACCTACAGCACCTGAATGTCCAACGAGACACCCATTTTAGTTTGTTAATACTATAATTAGGCTTCTCCTATAAGGATAGGAGATTCGGGGTCCTGTGACTAACCCAATAAGGGTGTACATTAGGCTATAAAATTATTTCCAAGAGTAAGAATTTCCAGCCTTTATAAACTGTTGTTCAGTATTCTTTGACCTACAGCACCTGAATGTCCAACGAGACACCCATTTTAGTTTGTTAATACTATAATTAGGCTTCTCCTATAAGGATAGGAGATTCGGGGTCCTGTGACTAACCCAATAAGGGTGTACATTAGGCTATAAAATTATTTCCAAGAGTAAGAATTTCCAGCCTTTATAAACTGTTGTTCAGTATTCTTTGACCTACAGCACCTGAATGTCCAACGAGACACCCATTTTAGTTTGTTAATACTATAATTAGGCTTCTCCTATAAGGATAGGAGATTCGGGGTCCTGTGACTAACCCAATAAGGGTGTACATTAGGCTATAAAATTATTTCCAAGAGTAAGAATTTCCAGCCTTTATAAACTGTTGTTCAGTATTCTTTGACCTACAGCACCTGAATGTCCAACGAGACACCCATTTTAGTTTGTTAATACTATAATTAGGCTTCTCCTATAAGGATAGGAGATTCGGGGTCCTGTGACTAACCCAATAAGGGTGTACATTAGGCTATAAAATTATTTCCAAGAGTAAGAATTTCCAGCCTTTATAAACTGTTGTTCAGTATTCTTTGACCTACAGCACCTGAATGTCCAACGAGACACCCATTTTAGTTTGTTAATACTATAATTAGGCTTCTCCTATAAGGATAGGAGATTCGGGGTCCTGTGACTAACCCAATAAGGGTGTACATTAGGCTATAAAATTATTTCCAAGAGTAAGAATTTCCAGCCTTTATAAACTGTTGTTCAGTATTCTTTGACCTACAGCACCTGAATGTCCAACGAGACACCCATTTTAGTTTGTTAATACTATAATTAGGCTTCTCCTATAAGGATAGGAGATTCGGGGTCCTGTGACTAACCCAATAAGGGTGTACATTAGGCTATAAAATTATTTCCAAGAGTAAGAATTTCCAGCCTTTATAAACTGTTGTTCAGTATTCTTTGACCTACAGCACCTGAATGTCCAACGAGACACCCATTTTAGTTTGTTAATACTATAATTAGGCTTCTCCTATAAGGATAGGAGATTCGGGGTCCTGTGACTAACCCAATAAGGGTGTACATTAGGCTATAAAATTATTTCCAAGAGTAAGAATTTCCAGCCTTTATAAACTGTTGTTCAGTATTCTTTGACCTACAGCACCTGAATGTCCAACGAGACACCCATTTTAGTTTGTTAATACTATAATTAGGCTTCTCCTATAAGGATAGGAGATTCGGGGTCCTGTGACTAACCCAATAAGGGTGTACATTAGGCTATAAAATTATTTCCAAGAGTAAGAATTTCCAGCCTTTATAAACTGTTGTTCAGTATTCTTTGACCTACAGCACCTGAATGTCCAACGAGACACCCATTTTAGTTTGTTAATACTATAATTAGGCTTCTCCTATAAGGATAGGAGATTCGGGGTCCTGTGACTAACCCAATAAGGGTGTACATTAGGCTATAAAATTATTTCCAAGAGTAAGAATTTCCAGCCTTTATAAACTGTTGTTCAGTATTCTTTGACCTACAGCACCTGAATGTCCAACGAGACACCCATTTTAGTTTGTTAATACTATAATTAGGCTTCTCCTATAAGGATAGGAGATTCGGGGTCCTGTGACTAACCCAATAAGGGTGTACATTAGGCTATAAAATTATTTCCAAGAGTAAGAATTTCCAGCCTTTATAAACTGTTGTTCAGTATTCTTTGACCTACAGCACCTGAATGTCCAACGAGACACCCATTTTAGTTTGTTAATACTATAATTAGGCTTCTCCTATAAGGATAGGAGATTCGGGGTCCTGTGACTAACCCAATAAGGGTGTACATTAGGCTATAAAATTATTTCCAAGAGTAAGAATTTCCAGCCTTTATAAACTGTTGTTCAGTATTCTTTGACCTACAGCACCTGAATGTCCAACGAGACACCCATTTTAGTTTGTTAATACTATAATTAGGCTTCTCCTATAAGGATAGGAGATTCGGGGTCCTGTGACTAACCCAATAAGGGTGTACATTAGGCTATAAAATTATTTCCAAGAGTAAGAATTTCCAGCCTTTATAAACTGTTGTTCAGTATTCTTTGACCTACAGCACCTGAATGTCCAACGAGACACCCATTTTAGTTTGTTAATACTATAATTAGGCTTCTCCTATAAGGATAGGAGATTCGGGGTCCTGTGACTAACCCAATAAGGGTGTACATTAGGCTATAAAATTATTTCCAAGAGTAAGAATTTCCAGCCTTTATAAACTGTTGTTCAGTATTCTTTGACCTACAGCACCTGAATGTCCAACGAGACACCCATTTTAGTTTGTTAATACTATAATTAGGCTTCTCCTATAAGGATAGGAGATTCGGGGTCCTGTGACTAACCCAATAAGGGTGTACATTAGGCTATAAAATTATTTCCAAGAGTAAGAATTTCCAGCCTTTATAAACTGTTGTTCAGTATTCTTTGACCTACAGCACCTGAATGTCCAACGAGACACCCATTTTAGTTTGTTAATACTATAATTAGGCTTCTCCTATAAGGATAGGAGATTCGGGGTCCTGTGACTAACCCAATAAGGGTGTACATTAGGCTATAAAATTATTTCCAAGAGTAAGAATTTCCAGCCTTTATAAACTGTTGTTCAGTATTCTTTGACCTACAGCACCTGAATGTCCAACGAGACACCCATTTTAGTTTGTTAATACTATAATTAGGCTTCTCCTATAAGGATAGGAGATTCGGGGTCCTGTGACTAACCCAATAAGGGTGTACATTAGGCTATAAAATTATTTCCAAGAGTAAGAATTTCCAGCCTTTATAAACTGTTGTTCAGTATTCTTTGACCTACAGCACCTGAATGTCCAACGAGACACCCATTTTAGTTTGTTAATACTATAATTAGGCTTCTCCTATAAGGATAGGAGATTCGGGGTCCTGTGACTAACCCAATAAGGGTGTACATTAGGCTATAAAATTATTTCCAAGAGTAAGAATTTCCAGCCTTTATAAACTGTTGTTCAGTATTCTTTGACCTACAGCACCTGAATGTCCAACGAGACACCCATTTTAGTTTGTTAATACTATAATTAGGCTTCTCCTATAAGGATAGGAGATTCGGGGTCCTGTGACTAACCCAATAAGGGTGTACATTAGGCTATAAAATTATTTCCAAGAGTAAGAATTTCCAGCCTTTATAAACTGTTGTTCAGTATTCTTTGACCTACAGCACCTGAATGTCCAACGAGACACCCATTTTAGTTTGTTAATACTATAATTAGGCTTCTCCTATAAGGATAGGAGATTCGGGGTCCTGTGACTAACCCAATAAGGGTGTACATTAGGCTATAAAATTATTTCCAAGAGTAAGAATTTCCAGCCTTTATAAACTGTTGTTCAGTATTCTTTGACCTACAGCACCTGAATGTCCAACGAGACACCCATTTTAGTTTGTTAATACTATAATTAGGCTTCTCCTATAAGGATAGGAGATTCGGGGTCCTGTGACTAACCCAATAAGGGTGTACATTAGGCTATAAAATTATTTCCAAGAGTAAGAATTTCCAGCCTTTATAAACTGTTGTTCAGTATTCTTTGACCTACAGCACCTGAATGTCCAACGAGACACCCATTTTAGTTTGTTAATACTATAATTAGGCTTCTCCTATAAGGATAGGAGATTCGGGGTCCTGTGACTAACCCAATAAGGGTGTACATTAGGCTATAAAATTATTTCCAAGAGTAAGAATTTCCAGCCTTTATAAACTGTTGTTCAGTATTCTTTGACCTACAGCACCTGAATGTCCAACGAGACACCCATTTTAGTTTGTTAATACTATAATTAGGCTTCTCCTATAAGGATAGGAGATTCGGGGTCCTGTGACTAACCCAATAAGGGTGTACATTAGGCTATAAAATTATTTCCAAGAGTAAGAATTTCCAGCCTTTATAAACTGTTGTTCAGTATTCTTTGACCTACAGCACCTGAATGTCCAACGAGACACCCATTTTAGTTTGTTAATACTATAATTAGGCTTCTCCTATAAGGATAGGAGATTCGGGGTCCTGTGACTAACCCAATAAGGGTGTACATTAGGCTATAAAATTATTTCCAAGAGTAAGAATTTCCAGCCTTTATAAACTGTTGTTCAGTATTCTTTGACCTACAGCACCTGAATGTCCAACGAGACACCCATTTTAGTTTGTTAATACTATAATTAGGCTTCTCCTATAAGGATAGGAGATTCGGGGTCCTGTGACTAACCCAATAAGGGTGTACATTAGGCTATAAAATTATTTCCAAGAGTAAGAATTTCCAGCCTTTATAAACTGTTGTTCAGTATTCTTTGACCTACAGCACCTGAATGTCCAACGAGACACCCATTTTAGTTTGTTAATACTATAATTAGGCTTCTCCTATAAGGATAGGAGATTCGGGGTCCTGTGACTAACCCAATAAGGGTGTACATTAGGCTATAAAATTATTTCCAAGAGTAAGAATTTCCAGCCTTTATAAACTGTTGTTCAGTATTCTTTGACCTACAGCACCTGAATGTCCAACGAGACACCCATTTTAGTTTGTTAATACTATAATTAGGCTTCTCCTATAAGGATAGGAGATTCGGGGTCCTGTGACTAACCCAATAAGGGTGTACATTAGGCTATAAAATTATTTCCAAGAGTAAGAATTTCCAGCCTTTATAAACTGTTGTTCAGTATTCTTTGACCTACAGCACCTGAATGTCCAACGAGACACCCATTTTAGTTTGTTAATACTATAATTAGGCTTCTCCTATAAGGATAGGAGATTCGGGGTCCTGTGACTAACCCAATAAGGGTGTACATTAGGCTATAAAATTATTTCCAAGAGTAAGAATTTCCAGCCTTTATAAACTGTTGTTCAGTATTCTTTGACCTACAGCACCTGAATGTCCAACGAGACACCCATTTTAGTTTGTTAATACTATAATTAGGCTTCTCCTATAAGGATAGGAGATTCGGGGTCCTGTGACTAACCCAATAAGGGTGTACATTAGGCTATAAAATTATTTCCAAGAGTAAGAATTTCCAGCCTTTATAAACTGTTGTTCAGTATTCTTTGACCTACAGCACCTGAATGTCCAACGAGACACCCATTTTAGTTTGTTAATACTATAATTAGGCTTCTCCTATAAGGATAGGAGATTCGGGGTCCTGTGACTAACCCAATAAGGGTGTACATTAGGCTATAAAATTATTTCCAAGAGTAAGAATTTCCAGCCTTTATAAACTGTTGTTCAGTATTCTTTGACCTACAGCACCTGAATGTCCAACGAGACACCCATTTTAGTTTGTTAATACTATAATTAGGCTTCTCCTATAAGGATAGGAGATTCGGGGTCCTGTGACTAACCCAATAAGGGTGTACATTAGGCTATAAAATTATTTCCAAGAGTAAGAATTTCCAGCCTTTATAAACTGTTGTTCAGTATTCTTTGACCTACAGCACCTGAATGTCCAACGAGACACCCATTTTAGTTTGTTAATACTATAATTAGGCTTCTCCTATAAGGATAGGAGATTCGGGGTCCTGTGACTAACCCAATAAGGGTGTACATTAGGCTATAAAATTATTTCCAAGAGTAAGAATTTCCAGCCTTTATAAACTGTTGTTCAGTATTCTTTGACCTACAGCACCTGAATGTCCAACGAGACACCCATTTTAGTTTGTTAATACTATAATTAGGCTTCTCCTATAAGGATAGGAGATTCGGGGTCCTGTGACTAACCCAATAAGGGTGTACATTAGGCTATAAAATTATTTCCAAGAGTAAGAATTTCCAGCCTTTATAAACTGTTGTTCAGTATTCTTTGACCTACAGCACCTGAATGTCCAACGAGACACCCATTTTAGTTTGTTAATACTATAATTAGGCTTCTCCTATAAGGATAGGAGATTCGGGGTCCTGTGACTAACCCAATAAGGGTGTACATTAGGCTATAAAATTATTTCCAAGAGTAAGAATTTCCAGCCTTTATAAACTGTTGTTCAGTATTCTTTGACCTACAGCACCTGAATGTCCAACGAGACACCCATTTTAGTTTGTTAATACTATAATTAGGCTTCTCCTATAAGGATAGGAGATTCGGGGTCCTGTGACTAACCCAATAAGGGTGTACATTAGGCTATAAAATTATTTCCAAGAGTAAGAATTTCCAGCCTTTATAAACTGTTGTTCAGTATTCTTTGACCTACAGCACCTGAATGTCCAACGAGACACCCATTTTAGTTTGTTAATACTATAATTAGGCTTCTCCTATAAGGATAGGAGATTCGGGGTCCTGTGACTAACCCAATAAGGGTGTACATTAGGCTATAAAATTATTTCCAAGAGTAAGAATTTCCAGCCTTTATAAACTGTTGTTCAGTATTCTTTGACCTACAGCACCTGAATGTCCAACGAGACACCCATTTTAGTTTGTTAATACTATAATTAGGCTTCTCCTATAAGGATAGGAGATTCGGGGTCCTGTGACTAACCCAATAAGGGTGTACATTAGGCTATAAAATTATTTCCAAGAGTAAGAATTTCCAGCCTTTATAAACTGTTGTTCAGTATTCTTTGACCTACACACCTGAATGTCCAACGAGACACCCATTTTAGTTTGTTAATACTATAATTAGGCTTCTCCTATAAGGATAGGAGATTCGGGGTCCTGTGACTAACCCAATAAGGGTGTACATTAGGCTATAAAATTATTTCCAAGAGTAAGAATTTCCAGCCTTTATAAACTGTTGTTCAGTATTCTTTGACCTACAGCACCTGAATGTCCAACGAGACACCCATTTTAGTTTGTTAATACTATAATTAGGCTTCTCCTATAAGGATAGGAGATTCGGGGTCCTGTGACTAACCCAATAAGGGTGTACATTAGGCTATAAAATTATTTCCAAGAGTAAGAATTTCCAGCCTTTATAAACTGTTGTTCAGTATTCTTTGACCTACAGCACCTGAATGTCCAACGAGACACCCATTTTAGTTTGTTAATACTATAATTAGGCTTCTCCTATAAGGATAGGAGATTCGGGGTCCTGTGACTAACCCAATAAGGGTGTACATTAGGCTATAAAATTATTTCCAAGAGTAAGAATTTCCAGCCTTTATAAACTGTTGTTCAGTATTCTTTGACCTACAGCACCTGAATGTCCAACGAGACACCCATTTTAGTTTGTTAATACTATAATTAGGCTTCTCCTATAAGGATAGGAGATTCGGGGTCCTGTGACTAACCCAATAAGGGTGTACATTAGGCTATAAAATTATTTCCAAGAGTAAGAATTTCCAGCCTTTATAAACTGTTGTTCAGTATTCTTTGACCTACAGCACCTGAATGTCCAACGAGACACCCATTTTAGTTTGTTAATACTATAATTAGGCTTCTCCTATAAGGATAGGAGATTCGGGGTCCTGTGACTAACCCAATAAGGGTGTACATTAGGCTATAAAATTATTTCCAAGAGTAAGAATTTCCAGCCTTTATAAACTGTTGTTCAGTATTCTTTGACCTACAGCACCTGAATGTCCAACGAGACACCCATTTTAGTTTGTTAATACTATAATTAGGCTTCTCCTATAAGGATAGGAGATTCGGGGTCCTGTGACTAACCCAATAAGGGTGTACATTAGGCTATAAAATTATTTCCAAGAGTAAGAATTTCCAGCCTTTATAAACTGTTGTTCAGTATTCTTTGACCTACAGCACCTGAATGTCCAACGAGACACCCATTTTAGTTTGTTAATACTATAATTAGGCTTCTCCTATAAGGATAGGAGATTCGGGGTCCTGTGACTAACCCAATAAGGGTGTACATTAGGCTATAAAATTATTTCCAAGAGTAAGAATTTCCAGCCTTTATAAACTGTTGTTCAGTATTCTTTGACCTACAGCACCTGAATGTCCAACGAGACACCCATTTTAGTTTGTTAATACTATAATTAGGCTTCTCCTATAAGGATAGGAGATTCGGGGTCCTGTGACTAACCCAATAAGGGTGTACATTAGGCTATAAAATTATTTCCAAGAGTAAGAATTTCCAGCCTTTATAAACTGTTGTTCAGTATTCTTTGACCTACAGCACCTGAATGTCCAACGAGACACCCATTTTAGTTTGTTAATACTATAATTAGGCTTCTCCTATAAGGATAGGAGATTCGGGGTCCTGTGACTAACCCAATAAGGGTGTACATTAGGCTATAAAATTATTTCCAAGAGTAAGAATTTCCAGCCTTTATAAACTGTTGTTCAGTATTCTTTGACCTACAGCACCTGAATGTCCAACGAGACACCCATTTTAGTTTGTTAATACTATAATTAGGCTTCTCCTATAAGGATAGGAGATTCGGGGTCCTGTGACTAACCCAATAAGGGTGTACATTAGGCTATAAAATTATTTCCAAGAGTAAGAATTTCCAGCCTTTATAAACTGTTGTTCAGTATTCTTTGACCTACCACCTGAATGTCCAACGAGACACCCATTTTAGTTTGTTAATACTATAATTAGGCTTCTCCTATAAGGATAGGAGATTCGGGGTCCTGTGACTAACCCAATAAGGGTGTACATTAGGCTATAAAATTATTTCCAAGAGTAAGAATTTCCAGCCTTTATAAACTGTTGTTCAGTATTCTTTGACCTACAGCACCTGAATGTCCAACGAGACACCCATTTTAGTTTGTTAATACTATAATTAGGCTTCTCCTATAAGGATAGGAGATTCGGGGTCCTGTGACTAACCCAATAAGGGTGTACATTAGGCTATAAAATTATTTCCAAGAGTAAGAATTTCCAGCCTTTATAAACTGTTGTTCAGTATTCTTTGACCTACAGCACCTGAATGTCCAACGAGACACCCATTTTAGTTTGTTAATACTATAATTAGGCTTCTCCTATAAGGATAGGAGATTCGGGGTCCTGTGACTAACCCAATAAGGGTGTACATTAGGCTATAAAATTATTTCCAAGAGTAAGAATTTCCAGCCTTTATAAACTGTTGTTCAGTATTCTTTGACCTACAGCACCTGAATGTCCAACGAGACACCCATTTTAGTTTGTTAATACTATAATTAGGCTTCTCCTATAAGGATAGGAGATTCGGGGTCCTGTGACTAACCCAATAAGGGTGTACATTAGGCTATAAAATTATTTCCAAGAGTAAGAATTTCCAGCCTTTATAAACTGTTGTTCAGTATTCTTTGACCTACAGCACCTGAATGTCCAACGAGACACCCATTTTAGTTTGTTAATACTATAATTAGGCTTCTCCTATAAGGATAGGAGATTCGGGGTCCTGTGACTAACCCAATAAGGGTGTACATTAGGCTATAAAATTATTTCCAAGAGTAAGAATTTCCAGCCTTTATAAACTGTTGTTCAGTATTCTTTGACCTACAGCACCTGAATGTCCAACGAGACACCCATTTTAGTTTGTTAATACTATAATTAGGCTTCTCCTATAAGGATAGGAGATTCGGGGTCCTGTGACTAACCCAATAAGGGTGTACATTAGGCTATAAAATTATTTCCAAGAGTAAGAATTTCCAGCCTTTATAAACTGTTGTTCAGTATTCTTTGACCTACAGCACCTGAATGTCCAACGAGACACCCATTTTAGTTTGTTAATACTATAATTAGGCTTCTCCTATAAGGATAGGAGATTCGGGGTCCTGTGACTAACCCAATAAGGGTGTACATTAGGCTATAAAATTATTTCCAAGAGTAAGAATTTCCAGCCTTTATAAACTGTTGTTCAGTATTCTTTGACCTACAGCACCTGAATGTCCAACGAGACACCCATTTTAGTTTGTTAATACTATAATTAGGCTTCTCCTATAAGGATAGGAGATTCGGGGTCCTGTGACTAACCCAATAAGGGTGTACATTAGGCTATAAAATTATTTCCAAGAGTAAGAATTTCCAGCCTTTATAAACTGTTGTTCAGTATTCTTTGACCTACAGCACCTGAATGTCCAACGAGACACCCATTTTAGTTTGTTAATACTATAATTAGGCTTCTCCTATAAGGATAGGAGATTCGGGGTCCTGTGACTAACCCAATAAGGGTGTACATTAGGCTATAAAATTATTTCCAAGAGTAAGAATTTCCAGCCTTTATAAACTGTTGTTCAGTATTCTTTGACCTACAGCACCTGAATGTCCAACGAGACACCCATTTTAGTTTGTTAATACTATAATTAGGCTTCTCCTATAAGGATAGGAGATTCGGGGTCCTGTGACTAACCCAATAAGGGTGTACATTAGGCTATAAAATTATTTCCAAGAGTAAGAATTTCCAGCCTTTATAAACTGTTGTTCAGTATTCTTTGACCTACAGCACCTGAATGTCCAACGAGACACCCATTTTAGTTTGTTAATACTATAATTAGGCTTCTCCTATAAGGATAGGAGATTCGGGGTCCTGTGACTAACCCAATAAGGGTGTACATTAGGCTATAAAATTATTTCCAAGAGTAAGAATTTCCAGCCTTTATAAACTGTTGTTCAGTATTCTTTGACCTACAGCACCTGAATGTCCAACGAGACACCCATTTTAGTTTGTTAATACTATAATTAGGCTTCTCCTATAAGGATAGGAGATTCGGGGTCCTGTGACTAACCCAATAAGGGTGTACATTAGGCTATAAAATTATTTCCAAGAGTAAGAATTTCCAGCCTTTATAAACTGTTGTTCAGTATTCTTTGACCTACAGCACCTGAATGTCCAACGAGACACCCATTTTAGTTTGTTAATACTATAATTAGGCTTCTCCTATAAGGATAGGAGATTCGGGGTCCTGTGACTAACCCAATAAGGGTGTACATTAGGCTATAAAATTATTTCCAAGAGTAAGAATTTCCAGCCTTTATAAACTGTTGTTCAGTATTCTTTGACCTACAGCACCTGAATGTCCAACGAGACACCCATTTTAGTTTGTTAATACTATAATTAGGCTTCTCCTATAAGGATAGGAGATTCGGGGTCCTGTGACTAACCCAATAAGGGTGTACATTAGGCTATAAAATTATTTCCAAGAGTAAGAATTTCCAGCCTTTATAAACTGTTGTTCAGTATTCTTTGACCTACAGCACCTGAATGTCCAACGAGACACCCATTTTAGTTTGTTAATACTATAATTAGGCTTCTCCTATAAGGATAGGAGATTCGGGGTCCTGTGACTAACCCAATAAGGGTGTACATTAGGCTATAAAATTATTTCCAAGAGTAAGAATTTCCAGCCTTTATAAACTGTTGTTCAGTATTCTTTGACCTACAGCACCTGAATGTCCAACGAGACACCCATTTTAGTTTGTTAATACTATAATTAGGCTTCTCCTATAAGGATAGGAGATTCGGGGTCCTGTGACTAACCCAATAAGGGTGTACATTAGGCTATAAAATTATTTCCAAGAGTAAGAATTTCCAGCCTTTATAAACTGTTGTTCAGTATTCTTTGACCTACAGCACCTGAATGTCCAACGAGACACCCATTTTAGTTTGTTAATACTATAATTAGGCTTCTCCTATAAGGATAGGAGATTCGGGGTCCTGTGACTAACCCAATAAGGGTGTACATTAGGCTATAAAATTATTTCCAAGAGTAAGAATTTCCAGCCTTTATAAACTGTTGTTCAGTATTCTTTGACCTACAGCACCTGAATGTCCAACGAGACACCCATTTTAGTTTGTTAATACTATAATTAGGCTTCTCCTATAAGGATAGGAGATTCGGGGTCCTGTGACTAACCCAATAAGGGTGTACATTAGGCTATAAAATTATTTCCAAGAGTAAGAATTTCCAGCCTTTATAAACTGTTGTTCAGTATTCTTTGACCTACAGCACCTGAATGTCCAACGAGACACCCATTTTAGTTTGTTAATACTATAATTAGGCTTCTCCTATAAGGATAGGAGATTCGGGGTCCTGTGACTAACCCAATAAGGGTGTACATTAGGCTATAAAATTATTTCCAAGAGTAAGAATTTCCAGCCTTTATAAACTGTTGTTCAGTATTCTTTGACCTACAGCACCTGAATGTCCAACGAGACACCCATTTTAGTTTGTTAATACTATAATTAGGCTTCTCCTATAAGGATAGGAGATTCGGGGTCCTGTGACTAACCCAATAAGGGTGTACATTAGGCTATAAAATTATTTCCAAGAGTAAGAATTTCCAGCCTTTATAAACTGTTGTTCAGTATTCTTTGACCTACAGCACCTGAATGTCCAACGAGACACCCATTTTAGTTTGTTAATACTATAATTAGGCTTCTCCTATAAGGATAGGAGATTCGGGGTCCTGTGACTAACCCAATAAGGGTGTACATTAGGCTATAAAATTATTTCCAAGAGTAAGAATTTCCAGCCTTTATAAACTGTTGTTCAGTATTCTTTGACCTACAGCACCTGAATGTCCAACGAGACACCCATTTTAGTTTGTTAATACTATAATTAGGCTTCTCCTATAAGGATAGGAGATTCGGGGTCCTGTGACTAACCCAATAAGGGTGTACATTAGGCTATAAAATTATTTCCAAGAGTAAGAATTTCCAGCCTTTATAAACTGTTGTTCAGTATTCTTTGACCTACAGCACCTGAATGTCCAACGAGACACCCATTTTAGTTTGTTAATACTATAATTAGGCTTCTCCTATAAGGATAGGAGATTCGGGGTCCTGTGACTAACCCAATAAGGGTGTACATTAGGCTATAAAATTATTTCCAAGAGTAAGAATTTCCAGCCTTTATAAACTGTTGTTCAGTATTCTTTGACCTACAGCACCTGAATGTCCAACGAGACACCCATTTTAGTTTGTTAATACTATAATTAGGCTTCTCCTATAAGGATAGGAGATTCGGGGTCCTGTGACTAACCCAATAAGGGTGTACATTAGGCTATAAAATTATTTCCAAGAGTAAGAATTTCCAGCCTTTATAAACTGTTGTTCAGTATTCTTTGACCTACAGCACCTGAATGTCCAACGAGACACCCATTTTAGTTTGTTAATACTATAATTAGGCTTCTCCTATAAGGATAGGAGATTCGGGGTCCTGTGACTAACCCAATAAGGGTGTACATTAGGCTATAAAATTATTTCCAAGAGTAAGAATTTCCAGCCTTTATAAACTGTTGTTCAGTATTCTTTGACCTACAGCACCTGAATGTCCAACGAGACACCCATTTTAGTTTGTTAATACTATAATTAGGCTTCTCCTATAAGGATAGGAGATTCGGGGTCCTGTGACTAACCCAATAAGGGTGTACATTAGGCTATAAAATTATTTCCAAGAGTAAGAATTTCCAGCCTTTATAAACTGTTGTTCAGTATTCTTTGACCTACAGCACCTGAATGTCCAACGAGACACCCATTTTAGTTTGTTAATACTATAATTAGGCTTCTCCTATAAGGATAGGAGATTCGGGGTCCTGTGACTAACCCAATAAGGGTGTACATTAGGCTATAAAATTATTTCCAAGAGTAAGAATTTCCAGCCTTTATAAACTGTTGTTCAGTATTCTTTGACCTACAGCACCTGAATGTCCAACGAGACACCCATTTTAGTTTGTTAATACTATAATTAGGCTTCTCCTATAAGGATAGGAGATTCGGGGTCCTGTGACTAACCCAATAAGGGTGTACATTAGGCTATAAAATTATTTCCAAGAGTAAGAATTTCCAGCCTTTATAAACTGTTGTTCAGTATTCTTTGACCTACAGCACCTGAATGTCCAACGAGACACCCATTTTAGTTTGTTAATACTATAATTAGGCTTCTCCTATAAGGATAGGAGATTCGGGGTCCTGTGACTAACCCAATAAGGGTGTACATTAGGCTATAAAATTATTTCCAAGAGTAAGAATTTCCAGCCTTTATAAACTGTTGTTCAGTATTCTTTGACCTACAGCACCTGAATGTCCAACGAGACACCCATTTTAGTTTGTTAATACTATAATTAGGCTTCTCCTATAAGGATAGGAGATTCGGGGTCCTGTGACTAACCCAATAAGGGTGTACATTAGGCTATAAAATTATTTCCAAGAGTAAGAATTTCCAGCCTTTATAAACTGTTGTTCAGTATTCTTTGACCTACAGCACCTGAATGTCCAACGAGACACCCATTTTAGTTTGTTAATACTATAATTAGGCTTCTCCTATAAGGATAGGAGATTCGGGGTCCTGTGACTAACCCAATAAGGGTGTACATTAGGCTATAAAATTATTTCCAAGAGTAAGAATTTCCAGCCTTTATAAACTGTTGTTCAGTATTCTTTGACCTACAGCACCTGAATGTCCAACGAGACACCCATTTTAGTTTGTTAATACTATAATTAGGCTTCTCCTATAAGGATAGGAGATTCGGGGTCCTGTGACTAACCCAATAAGGGTGTACATTAGGCTATAAAATTATTTCCAAGAGTAAGAATTTCCAGCCTTTATAAACTGTTGTTCAGTATTCTTTGACCTACAGCACCTGAATGTCCAACGAGACACCCATTTTAGTTTGTTAATACTATAATTAGGCTTCTCCTATAAGGATAGGAGATTCGGGGTCCTGTGACTAACCCAATAAGGGTGTACATTAGGCTATAAAATTATTTCCAAGAGTAAGAATTTCCAGCCTTTATAAACTGTTGTTCAGTATTCTTTGACCTACAGCACCTGAATGTCCAACGAGACACCCATTTTAGTTTGTTAATACTATAATTAGGCTTCTCCTATAAGGATAGGAGATTCGGGGTCCTGTGACTAACCCAATAAGGGTGTACATTAGGCTATAAAATTATTTCCAAGAGTAAGAATTTCCAGCCTTTATAAACTGTTGTTCAGTATTCTTTGACCTACAGCACCTGAATGTCCAACGAGACACCCATTTTAGTTTGTTAATACTATAATTAGGCTTCTCCTATAAGGATAGGAGATTCGGGGTCCTGTGACTAACCCAATAAGGGTGTACATTAGGCTATAAAATTATTTCCAAGAGTAAGAATTTCCAGCCTTTATAAACTGTTGTTCAGTATTCTTTGACCTACAGCACCTGAATGTCCAACGAGACACCCATTTTAGTTTGTTAATACTATAATTAGGCTTCTCCTATAAGGATAGGAGATTCGGGGTCCTGTGACTAACCCAATAAGGGTGTACATTAGGCTATAAAATTATTTCCAAGAGTAAGAATTTCCAGCCTTTATAAACTGTTGTTCAGTATTCTTTGACCTACAGCACCTGAATGTCCAACGAGACACCCATTTTAGTTTGTTAATACTATAATTAGGCTTCTCCTATAAGGATAGGAGATTCGGGGTCCTGTGACTAACCCAATAAGGGTGTACATTAGGCTATAAAATTATTTCCAAGAGTAAGAATTTCCAGCCTTTATAAACTGTTGTTCAGTATTCTTTGACCTACAGCACCTGAATGTCCAACGAGACACCCATTTTAGTTTGTTAATACTATAATTAGGCTTCTCCTATAAGGATAGGAGATTCGGGGTCCTGTGACTAACCCAATAAGGGTGTACATTAGGCTATAAAATTATTTCCAAGAGTAAGAATTTCCAGCCTTTATAAACTGTTGTTCAGTATTCTTTGACCTACAGCACCTGAATGTCCAACGAGACACCCATTTTAGTTTGTTAATACTATAATTAGGCTTCTCCTATAAGGATAGGAGATTCGGGGTCCTGTGACTAACCCAATAAGGGTGTACATTAGGCTATAAAATTATTTCCAAGAGTAAGAATTTCCAGCCTTTATAAACTGTTGTTCAGTATTCTTTGACCTACAGCACCTGAATGTCCAACGAGACACCCATTTTAGTTTGTTAATACTATAATTAGGCTTCTCCTATAAGGATAGGAGATTCGGGGTCCTGTGACTAACCCAATAAGGGTGTACATTAGGCTATAAAATTATTTCCAAGAGTAAGAATTTCCAGCCTTTATAAACTGTTGTTCAGTATTCTTTGACCTACAGCACCTGAATGTCCAACGAGACACCCATTTTAGTTTGTTAATACTATAATTAGGCTTCTCCTATAAGGATAGGAGATTCGGGGTCCTGTGACTAACCCAATAAGGGTGTACATTAGGCTATAAAATTATTTCCAAGAGTAAGAATTTCCAGCCTTTATAAACTGTTGTTCAGTATTCTTTGACCTACAGCACCTGAATGTCCAACGAGACACCCATTTTAGTTTGTTAATACTATAATTAGGCTTCTCCTATAAGGATAGGAGATTCGGGGTCCTGTGACTAACCCAATAAGGGTGTACATTAGGCTATAAAATTATTTCCAAGAGTAAGAATTTCCAGCCTTTATAAACTGTTGTTCAGTATTCTTTGACCTACAGCACCTGAATGTCCAACGAGACACCCATTTTAGTTTGTTAATACTATAATTAGGCTTCTCCTATAAGGATAGGAGATTCGGGGTCCTGTGACTAACCCAATAAGGGTGTACATTAGGCTATAAAATTATTTCCAAGAGTAAGAATTTCCAGCCTTTATAAACTGTTGTTCAGTATTCTTTGACCTACAGCACCTGAATGTCCAACGAGACACCCATTTTAGTTTGTTAATACTATAATTAGGCTTCTCCTATAAGGATAGGAGATTCGGGGTCCTGTGACTAACCCAATAAGGGTGTACATTAGGCTATAAAATTATTTCCAAGAGTAAGAATTTCCAGCCTTTATAAACTGTTGTTCAGTATTCTTTGACCTACAGCACCTGAATGTCCAACGAGACACCCATTTTAGTTTGTTAATACTATAATTAGGCTTCTCCTATAAGGATAGGAGATTCGGGGTCCTGTGACTAACCCAATAAGGGTGTACATTAGGCTATAAAATTATTTCCAAGAGTAAGAATTTCCAGCCTTTATAAACTGTTGTTCAGTATTCTTTGACCTACAGCACCTGAATGTCCAACGAGACACCCATTTTAGTTTGTTAATACTATAATTAGGCTTCTCCTATAAGGATAGGAGATTCGGGGTCCTGTGACTAACCCAATAAGGGTGTACATTAGGCTATAAAATTATTTCCAAGAGTAAGAATTTCCAGCCTTTATAAACTGTTGTTCAGTATTCTTTGACCTACAGCACCTGAATGTCCAACGAGACACCCATTTTAGTTTGTTAATACTATAATTAGGCTTCTCCTATAAGGATAGGAGATTCGGGGTCCTGTGACTAACCCAATAAGGGTGTACATTAGGCTATAAAATTATTTCCAAGAGTAAGAATTTCCAGCCTTTATAAACTGTTGTTCAGTATTCTTTGACCTACAGCACCTGAATGTCCAACGAGACACCCATTTTAGTTTGTTAATACTATAATTAGGCTTCTCCTATAAGGATAGGAGATTCGGGGTCCTGTGACTAACCCAATAAGGGTGTACATTAGGCTATAAAATTATTTCCAAGAGTAAGAATTTCCAGCCTTTATAAACTGTTGTTCAGTATTCTTTGACCTACAGCACCTGAATGTCCAACGAGACACCCATTTTAGTTTGTTAATACTATAATTAGGCTTCTCCTATAAGGATAGGAGATTCGGGGTCCTGTGACTAACCCAATAAGGGTGTACATTAGGCTATAAAATTATTTCCAAGAGTAAGAATTTCCAGCCTTTATAAACTGTTGTTCAGTATTCTTTGACCTACAGCACCTGAATGTCCAACGAGACACCCATTTTAGTTTGTTAATACTATAATTAGGCTTCTCCTATAAGGATAGGAGATTCGGGGTCCTGTGACTAACCCAATAAGGGTGTACATTAGGCTATAAAATTATTTCCAAGAGTAAGAATTTCCAGCCTTTATAAACTGTTGTTCAGTATTCTTTGACCTACAGCACCTGAATGTCCAACGAGACACCCATTTTAGTTTGTTAATACTATAATTAGGCTTCTCCTATAAGGATAGGAGATTCGGGGTCCTGTGACTAACCCAATAAGGGTGTACATTAGGCTATAAAATTATTTCCAAGAGTAAGAATTTCCAGCCTTTATAAACTGTTGTTCAGTATTCTTTGACCTACAGCACCTGAATGTCCAACGAGACACCCATTTTAGTTTGTTAATACTATAATTAGGCTTCTCCTATAAGGATAGGAGATTCGGGGTCCTGTGACTAACCCAATAAGGGTGTACATTAGGCTATAAAATTATTTCCAAGAGTAAGAATTTCCAGCCTTTATAAACTGTTGTTCAGTATTCTTTGACCTACAGCACCTGAATGTCCAACGAGACACCCATTTTAGTTTGTTAATACTATAATTAGGCTTCTCCTATAAGGATAGGAGATTCGGGGTCCTGTGACTAACCCAATAAGGGTGTACATTAGGCTATAAAATTATTTCCAAGAGTAAGAATTTCCAGCCTTTATAAACTGTTGTTCAGTATTCTTTGACCTACAGCACCTGAATGTCCAACGAGACACCCATTTTAGTTTGTTAATACTATAATTAGGCTTCTCCTATAAGGATAGGAGATTCGGGGTCCTGTGACTAACCCAATAAGGGTGTACATTAGGCTATAAAATTATTTCCAAGAGTAAGAATTTCCAGCCTTTATAAACTGTTGTTCAGTATTCTTTGACCTACAGCACCTGAATGTCCAACGAGACACCCATTTTAGTTTGTTAATACTATAATTAGGCTTCTCCTATAAGGATAGGAGATTCGGGGTCCTGTGACTAACCCAATAAGGGTGTACATTAGGCTATAAAATTATTTCCAAGAGTAAGAATTTCCAGCCTTTATAAACTGTTGTTCAGTATTCTTTGACCTACAGCACCTGAATGTCCAACGAGACACCCATTTTAGTTTGTTAATACTATAATTAGGCTTCTCCTATAAGGATAGGAGATTCGGGGTCCTGTGACTAACCCAATAAGGGTGTACATTAGGCTATAAAATTATTTCCAAGAGTAAGAATTTCCAGCCTTTATAAACTGTTGTTCAGTATTCTTTGACCTACAGCACCTGAATGTCCAACGAGACACCCATTTTAGTTTGTTAATACTATAATTAGGCTTCTCCTATAAGGATAGGAGATTCGGGGTCCTGTGACTAACCCAATAAGGGTGTACATTAGGCTATAAAATTATTTCCAAGAGTAAGAATTTCCAGCCTTTATAAACTGTTGTTCAGTATTCTTTGACCTACAGCACCTGAATGTCCAACGAGACACCCATTTTAGTTTGTTAATACTATAATTAGGCTTCTCCTATAAGGATAGGAGATTCGGGGTCCTGTGACTAACCCAATAAGGGTGTACATTAGGCTATAAAATTATTTCCAAGAGTAAGAATTTCCAGCCTTTATAAACTGTTGTTCAGTATTCTTTGACCTACAGCACCTGAATGTCCAACGAGACACCCATTTTAGTTTGTTAATACTATAATTAGGCTTCTCCTATAAGGATAGGAGATTCGGGGTCCTGTGACTAACCCAATAAGGGTGTACATTAGGCTATAAAATTATTTCCAAGAGTAAGAATTTCCAGCCTTTATAAACTGTTGTTCAGTATTCTTTGACCTACAGCACCTGAATGTCCAACGAGACACCCATTTTAGTTTGTTAATACTATAATTAGGCTTCTCCTATAAGGATAGGAGATTCGGGGTCCTGTGACTAACCCAATAAGGGTGTACATTAGGCTATAAAATTATTTCCAAGAGTAAGAATTTCCAGCCTTTATAAACTGTTGTTCAGTATTCTTTGACCTACAGCACCTGAATGTCCAACGAGACACCCATTTTAGTTTGTTAATACTATAATTAGGCTTCTCCTATAAGGATAGGAGATTCGGGGTCCTGTGACTAACCCAATAAGGGTGTACATTAGGCTATAAAATTATTTCCAAGAGTAAGAATTTCCAGCCTTTATAAACTGTTGTTCAGTATTCTTTGACCTACAGCACCTGAATGTCCAACGAGACACCCATTTTAGTTTGTTAATACTATAATTAGGCTTCTCCTATAAGGATAGGAGATTCGGGGTCCTGTGACTAACCCAATAAGGGTGTACATTAGGCTATAAAATTATTTCCAAGAGTAAGAATTTCCAGCCTTTATAAACTGTTGTTCAGTATTCTTTGACCTACAGCACCTGAATGTCCAACGAGACACCCATTTTAGTTTGTTAATACTATAATTAGGCTTCTCCTATAAGGATAGGAGATTCGGGGTCCTGTGACTAACCCAATAAGGGTGTACATTAGGCTATAAAATTATTTCCAAGAGTAAGAATTTCCAGCCTTTATAAACTGTTGTTCAGTATTCTTTGACCTACAGCACCTGAATGTCCAACGAGACACCCATTTTAGTTTGTTAATACTATAATTAGGCTTCTCCTATAAGGATAGGAGATTCGGGGTCCTGTGACTAACCCAATAAGGGTGTACATTAGGCTATAAAATTATTTCCAAGAGTAAGAATTTCCAGCCTTTATAAACTGTTGTTCAGTATTCTTTGACCTACAGCACCTGAATGTCCAACGAGACACCCATTTTAGTTTGTTAATACTATAATTAGGCTTCTCCTATAAGGATAGGAGATTCGGGGTCCTGTGACTAACCCAATAAGGGTGTACATTAGGCTATAAAATTATTTCCAAGAGTAAGAATTTCCAGCCTTTATAAACTGTTGTTCAGTATTCTTTGACCTACAGCACCTGAATGTCCAACGAGACACCCATTTTAGTTTGTTAATACTATAATTAGGCTTCTCCTATAAGGATAGGAGATTCGGGGTCCTGTGACTAACCCAATAAGGGTGTACATTAGGCTATAAAATTATTTCCAAGAGTAAGAATTTCCAGCCTTTATAAACTGTTGTTCAGTATTCTTTGACCTACAGCACCTGAATGTCCAACGAGACACCCATTTTAGTTTGTTAATACTATAATTAGGCTTCTCCTATAAGGATAGGAGATTCGGGGTCCTGTGACTAACCCAATAAGGGTGTACATTAGGCTATAAAATTATTTCCAAGAGTAAGAATTTCCAGCCTTTATAAACTGTTGTTCAGTATTCTTTGACCTACAGCACCTGAATGTCCAACGAGACACCCATTTTAGTTTGTTAATACTATAATTAGGCTTCTCCTATAAGGATAGGAGATTCGGGGTCCTGTGACTAACCCAATAAGGGTGTACATTAGGCTATAAAATTATTTCCAAGAGTAAGAATTTCCAGCCTTTATAAACTGTTGTTCAGTATTCTTTGACCTACAGCACCTGAATGTCCAACGAGACACCCATTTTAGTTTGTTAATACTATAATTAGGCTTCTCCTATAAGGATAGGAGATTCGGGGTCCTGTGACTAACCCAATAAGGGTGTACATTAGGCTATAAAATTATTTCCAAGAGTAAGAATTTCCAGCCTTTATAAACTGTTGTTCAGTATTCTTTGACCTACAGCACCTGAATGTCCAACGAGACACCCATTTTAGTTTGTTAATACTATAATTAGGCTTCTCCTATAAGGATAGGAGATTCGGGGTCCTGTGACTAACCCAATAAGGGTGTACATTAGGCTATAAAATTATTTCCAAGAGTAAGAATTTCCAGCCTTTATAAACTGTTGTTCAGTATTCTTTGACCTACAGCACCTGAATGTCCAACGAGACACCCATTTTAGTTTGTTAATACTATAATTAGGCTTCTCCTATAAGGATAGGAGATTCGGGGTCCTGTGACTAACCCAATAAGGGTGTACATTAGGCTATAAAATTATTTCCAAGAGTAAGAATTTCCAGCCTTTATAAACTGTTGTTCAGTATTCTTTGACCTACAGCACCTGAATGTCCAACGAGACACCCATTTTAGTTTGTTAATACTATAATTAGGCTTCTCCTATAAGGATAGGAGATTCGGGGTCCTGTGACTAACCCAATAAGGGTGTACATTAGGCTATAAAATTATTTCCAAGAGTAAGAATTTCCAGCCTTTATAAACTGTTGTTCAGTATTCTTTGACCTACAGCACCTGAATGTCCAACGAGACACCCATTTTAGTTTGTTAATACTATAATTAGGCTTCTCCTATAAGGATAGGAGATTCGGGGTCCTGTGACTAACCCAATAAGGGTGTACATTAGGCTATAAAATTATTTCCAAGAGTAAGAATTTCCAGCCTTTATAAACTGTTGTTCAGTATTCTTTGACCTACAGCACCTGAATGTCCAACGAGACACCCATTTTAGTTTGTTAATACTATAATTAGGCTTCTCCTATAAGGATAGGAGATTCGGGGTCCTGTGACTAACCCAATAAGGGTGTACATTAGGCTATAAAATTATTTCCAAGAGTAAGAATTTCCAGCCTTTATAAACTGTTGTTCAGTATTCTTTGACCTACAGCACCTGAATGTCCAACGAGACACCCATTTTAGTTTGTTAATACTATAATTAGGCTTCTCCTATAAGGATAGGAGATTCGGGGTCCTGTGACTAACCCAATAAGGGTGTACATTAGGCTATAAAATTATTTCCAAGAGTAAGAATTTCCAGCCTTTATAAACTGTTGTTCAGTATTCTTTGACCTACAGCACCTGAATGTCCAACGAGACACCCATTTTAGTTTGTTAATACTATAATTAGGCTTCTCCTATAAGGATAGGAGATTCGGGGTCCTGTGACTAACCCAATAAGGGTGTACATTAGGCTATAAAATTATTTCCAAGAGTAAGAATTTCCAGCCTTTATAAACTGTTGTTCAGTATTCTTTGACCTACACACCTGAATGTCCAACGAGACACCCATTTTAGTTTGTTAATACTATAATTAGGCTTCTCCTATAAGGATAGGAGATTCGGGGTCCTGTGACTAACCCAATAAGGGTGTACATTAGGCTATAAAATTATTTCCAAGAGTAAGAATTTCCAGCCTTTATAAACTGTTGTTCAGTATTCTTTGACCTACAGCACCTGAATGTCCAACGAGACCCCATTTTAGTTTGTTAATACTATAATTAGGCTTCTCCTATAAGGATAGGAGATTCGGGGTCCTGTGACTAACCAATAAGGGTGTACATTAGGCTATAAAATTATTTCCAAGAGTAAGAATTTCCAGCCTTTATAAACTGTTGTTCAGTATTCTTTGACCTACACACCTGAATGTCCAACGAGACACCCATTTTTTTAATTAATTTTTTATTTAGTTCTGTTAATCCTAGGAATTAGGCTTTCCTTAAATCCTAATTTTCCTCCTCTAATTGTTGTTGTTGAGTATTATTTATAGGAGAAGCCTCATTATTGTATTAACAAAACTAAAATGGGTGTCTCGTTGGACATTCAGGTGTGTAGGTCAAAGAATAACTGAACAACAGTTTATAAAGGCTGGAAATTCTTACTCTTGGAAATAATTTTATAGCCTAATGTACACCCTTATTGGGTTAGTCACAGGACCCCGAATCTCCTATCCTTATAGGAGAAGCCTAATTATAGTATTAACAAAACTAAAATGGGTGTCGTTGGACATTCAGGTGCTGTAGGTCAAAGAATACTGAACAACAGTTTATAAAGGCTGGAAATTCTTACTCTTGGAAATAATTTTATAGCCTAATGTACACCCTTATTGGGTTAGTCACAGGACCCGAATCTCCTATCCTTATAGGAGAAGCCTAATTATAGTATTAACAAACTAAAATGGGTGTCTCGTTTGGACATTCAGGTGGTGTAGGTCAAAGAATACTGAACAACAGTTTATAAAGGCTGGAAATTCTTACTCTTGGAAATAATTTTATAGCCTAATGTACACCCTTATTGGGTTAGTCACAGGACCCCGAATCTCCTATCCTTATAGGAGAAGCCTAATTATAGTATTAACAAACTAAAATGGGTGTCTCGTTGGACATTCAGGTGTGTAGGTCAAAGAATACTGAACAACAGTTTATAAAGGCTGGAAATTCTTACTCTTGGAAATAATTTTATAGCCTAATGTACACCCTTATTGGGTTAGTCACAGGACCCCGAATCTCCTATCCTTATAGGAGAAGCCTAATTATAGTATTAACAAACTAAAATGGGTGTCTCGTTGGACATTCAGGTGCTGTAGGTCAAAGAATACTGAACAACAGTTTATAAAGGCTGGAAATTCTTACTCTTGGAAATAATTTTATAGCCTAATGTACACCTTATTGGGTTAGTCACAGGACCCCGAATCTCCTATCCTTATAGGAGAAGCCTAATTATAGTATTAACAAACTAAAATGGGTGTCTCGTTGGACATTCAGGTGGTGTAGGTCAAAGAATACTGAACAACAGTTTATAAAGGCTGGAAATTCTTACTCTTGGAAATAATTTTATAGCCTAATGTACACCCTTATTGGGTTAGTCACAGGACCCGAATCTCCTATCCTTATAGGAGAAGCCTAATTATAGTATTAACAAACTAAAATGGGTGTCTCGTTGGACATTCAGGTGCTGTAGGTCAAAGAATACTGAACAACAGTTTATAAAGGCTGGAAATTCTTACTCTTGGAAATAATTTTATAGCCTAATGTACCCTTATTGGGTTAGTCACAGGACCCGAATCTCCTATCCTTATAGGAGAAGCCTAATTATAGTATTAACAAACTAAAATGGGTGTCTCGTTGGACATTCAGGTGCTGTAGGTCAAAGAATACTGAACAACAGTTTATAAAGGCTGGAAATTCTTACTCTTGGAAATAATTTTATAGCCTAATGTACACCCTTATTGGGTTAGTCACAGGACCCGAATCTCCTATCCTTATAGGAGAAGCCTAATTATAGTATTAACAAACTAAAATGGGTGTCTCGTTGGACATTCAGGTGCTGTAGGTCAAAGAATACTGAACAACAGTTTATAAAGGCTGGAAATTCTTACTCTTGGAAATAATTTTATAGCCTAATGTACACCCTTATTGGGTTAGTCACAGGACCCCGAATCTCCTATCCTTATAGGAGAAGCCTAATTATAGTATTAACAAACTAAAATGGGGTGTCTCGTTGGACATTCAGGTGCTGTAGGTCAAAGAATACTGAACAACAGTTTATAAAGGCTGGAAATTCTTACTCTTGGAAATAATTTTATAGCCTAATGTACACCCTTATTGGGTTAGTCACAGGACCCGAATCTCCTATCCTTATAGGAGAAGCCTAATTATAGTATTAACAAACTAAAATGGGTGTCTCGTTGGACATTCAGGTGCTGTAGGTCAAAGAATACTGAACAACAGTTTATAAAGGCTGGAAATTCTTACTCTTGGAAATAATTTTATAGCCTAATGTACACCCTTACTGGGTTAGTCACAGGACCCCGAATCTCCTATCCTTATAGGAGAAGCCTAATTATAGTATTAACAAACTAAAATGGGTGTCTCGTTGGACATTCAGGTGGTGTAGGTCAAAGAATACTGAACAACAGTTTATAAAGGCTGGAAATTCTTACTCTTGGAAATAATTTTATAGCCTAATGTACACCCTTATTGGGTTAGTCACAGGACCCCGAATCTCCTATCCTTATAGGAGAAGCCTAATTATAGTATTAACAAACTAAAATGGGTGTCTCGTTGGACATTCAGGTGCTGTAGGTCAAAGAATACTGAACAACAGTTTATAAAGGCTGGAAATTCTTACTCTTGGAAATAATTTTATAGCCTAATGTACACCCTTATTGGGTTAGTCACAGGACCCGAATCTCCTATCCTTATAGGAGAAGCCTAATTATAGTATTAACAAACTAAAATGGGTGTCTCGTTGGACATTCAGGTGGTGTAGGTCAAAGAATACTGAACAACAGTTTATAAAGGCTGGAAATTCTTACTCTTGGAAATAATTTTATAGCCTAATGTACACCCTTATTGGGTTAGTCACAGGACCCCGAATCTCCTATCCTTATAGGAGAAGCCTAATTATAGTATTAACAAACTAAAATGGGTGTCTCGTTGGACATTCAGGGTTTAGGTCAAAGAATACTGAACAACAGTTTATAAAGGCTGGAAATTCTTACTCTTGGAAATAATTTTATAGCCTAATGTACACCCTTATTGGGTTAGTCACAGGACCCGAATCTCCTATCCTTATAGGAGAAGCCTAATTATAGTATTAACAAACTAAAATGGGTGTCTCGTTGGACATTCAGGTGGTGTAGGTCAAAGAATACTGAAAACAGTTTATAAAGGCTGGAAATTCTTACTCTTGGAAATAATTTTATAGCCTAATGTACACCCTTATGGGTTAGTCACAGGACCCCGAATCTCCTATCCTTATAGGAGAAGCCTAATTATAGTATTAACAAACTAAAATGGGTGTCTCGTTGGACATTCAGGTGCTGTAGGTCAAAGAATACTGAACAACAGTTTATAAAGGCTGGAAATTCTTACTCTTGGAAATAATTTTATAGCCTAATGTACACCCTTATTGGGTTAGTCACAGGACCCCGAATCTCCTATCCTTATAGGAGAAGCCTAATTATAGTATTAACAAACTAAAATGGGTGTCTCGTTGGACATTCAGGTGCTGTAGGTCAAAGAATACTGAACAACAGTTTATAAAGGCTGGAAATTCTTACTCTTGGAAATAATTTTATAGCCTAATGTACACCCTTATTGGGTTAGTCACAGGACCCCGAATCTCCTATCCTTATAGGAGAAGCCTAATTATAGTATTAACAAACTAAAATGGGTGTCTCGTTGGACATTCAGGTGCTGTAGGTCAAAGAATACTGAACAACAGTTTATAAAGGCTGGAAATTCTTACTCTTGGAAATAATTTTATAGCCTAATGTACACCTTATTGGGTTAGTCACAGGACCCCGAATCTCTATCCTTATAGGAGAAGCCTAATTATAGTATTAACAAACTAAAATGGGTGTCTCGTTGGACATTCAGGTGCTGTAGGTCAAAGAATACTGAACAACAGTTTATAAAGGCTGGAAATTCTTACTCTTGGAAATAATTTTATAGCCTAATGTACACCCTTATTGGGTTAGTCACAGGACCCGAATCTCCTATCCTTATAGGAGAAGCCTAATTATAGTATTAACAAACTAAAATGGGTGTCTCGTTGGACATTCAGGTGCTGTAGGTCAAAGAATACTGAACAACAGTTTATAAAGGCTGGAAATTCTTACTCTTGGAAATAATTTTATAGCCTAATGTACACCCTTATTGGGTTAGTCACAGGACCCCGAATCTCCTATCCTTATAGGAGAAGCCTAATTATAGTATTAACAAACTAAAATGGGTGTCTCGTTGGACATTCAGGTGGTGTAGGTCAAAGAATACTGAACAACAGTTTATAAAGGCTGGAAATTCTTACTCTTGGAAATAATTTTATAGCCTAATGTACACCCTTATTGGGTTAGTCACAGGACCCCGAATCTCCTATCCTTATAGGAGAAGCCTAATTATAGTATTAACAAACTAAAATGGGTGTCTCGTTGGACATTCAGGTGCTGTAGGTCAAAGAATACTGAACAACAGTTTATAAAGGCTGGAAATTCTTACTCTTGGAAATAATTTTATAGCCTAATGTACACCCTTATTGGGTTAGTCACAGGACCCGAATCTCCTATCCTTATAGGAGAAGCCTAATTATAGTATTAACAAACTAAAATGGGTGTCTCGTTGGACATTCAGGTGCTGTAGGTCAAAGAATACTGAACAACAGTTTATAAAGGCTGGAAATTCTTACTCTTGGAAATAATTTTATAGCCTAATGTACACCCTTATTGGGTTAGTCACAGGACCCGAATCTCCTATCCTTATAGGAGAAGCCTAATTATAGTATTAACAAACTAAAATGGGTGTCTCGTTGGACATTCAGGTGCTGTAGGTCAAAGAATACTGAACAACAGTTTATAAAGGCTGGAAATTCTTACTCTTGGAAATAATTTTATAGCCTAATGTACACCCTTATTGGGTTAGTCACAGGACCCCGAATCTCCTATCCTTATAGGAGAAGCCTAATTATAGTATTAACAAACTAAAATGGGTGTCTCGTTGGACATTCAGGTGCTGTAGGTCAAAGAATACTGAAAACAGTTTATAAAGGCTGGAAATTCTTACTCTTGGAAATAATTTTATAGCCTAATGTACACCTTATTGGGTTAGTCACAGGACCCCGAATCTCCTATCCTTATAGGAGAAGCCTAATTATAGTATTAACAAACTAAAATGGGTGTCTCGTTGGACATTCAGGTGTGTAGGTCAAAGAATACTGAACAACAGTTTATAAAGGCTGGAAATTCTTACTCTTGGAAATAATTTTATAGCCTAATGTACACCCTTATTGGGTTAGTCACAGGACCCCGAATCTCCTATCCTTATAGGAGAAGCCTAATTATAGTATTAACAAACTAAAATGGGTGTCTCGTTGGACATTCAGGTGCTGTAGGTCAAAGAATACTGAACAACAGTTTATAAAGGCTGGAAATTCTTACTCTTGGAAATAATTTTATAGCCTAATGTACCCTTATTGGGTTAGTCACAGGACCCGAATCTCCTATCCTTATAGGAGAAGCCTAATTATAGTATTAACAAACTAAAATGGGTGTCTCGTTGGACATTCAGGTGTGTAGGTCAAAGAATACTGAACAACAGTTTATAAAGGCTGGAAATTCTTACTCTTGGAAATAATTTTATAGCCTAATGTACACCCTTATTGGGTTAGTCACAGGACCCCGAATCTCCTATCCTTATAGGAGAAGCCTAATTATAGTATTAACAAACTAAAATGGGTGTCTCGTTGGACATTCAGGTGTGTAGGTCAAAGAATACTGAACAACAGTTTATAAAGGCTGGAAATTCTTACTCTTGGAAATAATTTTATAGCCTAATGTACACCCTTATTGGGTTAGTCACAGGACCCCGAATCTCCTATCCTTATAGGAGAAGCCTAATTATAGTATTAACAAACTAAAATGGGTGTCTCGTTGGACATTCAGGTGGTGTAGGTCAAAGAATACTGAACAACAGTTTATAAAGGCTGGAAATTCTTACTCTTGGAAATAATTTTATAGCCTAATGTACACCCTTATTGGGTTAGTCACAGGACCCCGAATCTCCTATCCTTATAGGAGAAGCCTAATTATAGTATTAACAAACTAAAATGGGTGTCTCGTTGGACATTCAGGTGCTGTAGGTCAAAGAATACTGAACAACAGTTTATAAAGGCTGGAAATTCTTACTCTTGGAAATAATTTTATAGCCTAATGTACACCCTTATTGGGTTAGTCACAGGACCCCGAATCTCCTATCCTTATAGGAGAAGCCTAATTATAGTATTAACAAACTAAAATGGGTGTCTCGTTGGACATTCAGGTGCTGTAGGTCAAAGAATACTGAACAACAGTTTATAAAGGCTGGAAATTCTTACTCTTGGAAATAATTTTATAGCCTAATGTACACCCTTATTGGGTTAGTCACAGGACCCCGAATCTCCTATCCTTATAGGAGAAGCCTAATTATAGTATTAACAAACTAAAATGGGTGTCTCGTTGGACATTCAGGTGCTGTAGGTCAAAGAATACTGAACAACAGTTTATAAAGGCTGGAAATTCTTACTCTTGGAAATAATTTTATAGCCTAATGTACACCCTTATTGGGTTAGTCACAGGACCCGAATCTCCTATCCTTATAGGAGAAGCCTAATTATAGTATTAACAAACTAAAATGGGTGTCTCGTTGGACATTCAGGTGCTGTAGGTCAAAGAATACTGAACAACAGTTTATAAAGGCTGGAAATTCTTACTCTTGGAAATAATTTTATAGCCTAATGTACACCCTTATTGGGTTAGTCACAGGACCCCGAATCTCCTATCCTTATAGGAGAAGCCTAATTATAGTATTAACAAACTAAAATGGGTGTCTCGTTGGACATTCAGGTGCTGTAGGTCAAAGAATACTGAACAACAGTTTATAAAGGCTGGAAATTCTTACTCTTGGAAATAATTTTATAGCCTAATGTACACCCTTATTGGGTTAGTCACAGGACCCCGAATCTCCTATCCTTATAGGAGAAGCCTAATTATAGTATTAACAAACTAAAATGGGTGTCTCGTTGGACATTCAGGTGTGTAGGTCAAAGAATACTGAACAACAGTTTATAAAGGCTGGAAATTCTTACTCTTGGAAATAATTTTATAGCCTAATGTACACCCTTATTGGGTTAGTCACAGGACCCCGAATCTCCTATCCTTATAGGAGAAGCCTAATTATAGTATTAACAAACTAAAATGGGTGTCTCGTTGGACATTCAGGTGCTGTAGGTCAAAGAATACTGAACAACAGTTTATAAAGGCTGGAAATTCTTACTCTTGGAAATAATTTTATAGCCTAATGTACACCCTTATTGGGTTAGTCACAGGACCCCGAATCTCCTATCCTTATAGGAGAAGCCTAATTATAGTATTAACAAACTAAAATGGGTGTCTCGTTGGACATTCAGGTGCTGTAGGTCAAAGAATACTGAACAACAGTTTATAAAGGCTGGAAATTCTTACTCTTGGAAATAATTTTATAGCCTAATGTACACCCTTATTGGGTTAGTCAGGACCCCGAATCTCCTATCCTTATAGGAGAAGCCTAATTATAGTATTAACAAACTAAAATGGGTGTCTCGTTGGACATTCAGGTGCTGTAGGTCAAAGAATACTGAACAACAGTTTATAAAGGCTGGAAATTCTTACTCTTGGAAATAATTTTATAGCCTAATGTACACCCTTATTGGGTTAGTCACAGGACCCCGAATCTCCTATCCTTATAGGAGAAGCCTAATTATAGTATTAACAAACTAAAATGGGTGTCTCGTTGGACATTCAGGTGCTGTAGGTCAAAGAATACTGAACAACAGTTTATAAAGGCTGGAAATTCTTACTCTTGGAAATAATTTTATAGCCTAATGTACACCCTTATTGGGTTAGTCACAGGACCCCGAATCTCCTATCCTTATAGGAGAAGCCTAATTATAGTATTAACAAACTAAAATGGGTGTCTCGTTGGACATTCAGGTGCTGTAGGTCAAAGAATACTGAACAACAGTTTATAAAGGCTGGAAATTCTTACTCTTGGAAATAATTTTATAGCCTAATGTACACCCTTATTGGGTTAGTCACAGGACCCCGAATCTCCTATCCTTATAGGAGAAGCCTAATTATAGTATTAACAAACTAAAATGGGTGTCTCGTTGGACATTCAGGTGCTGTAGGTCAAAGAATACTGAACAACAGTTTATAAAGGCTGGAAATTCTTACTCTTGGAAATAATTTTATAGCCTAATGTACACCCTTATTGGGTTAGTCACAGGACCCCGAATCTCCTATCCTTATAGGAGAAGCCTAATTATAGTATTAACAAACTAAAATGGGTGTCTCGTTGGACATTCAGGTGCTGTAGGTCAAAGAATACTGAACAACAG
Source organism: Ambrosia x helenae (assembly GCA_030844895.1). NCBI lineage: Eukaryota > Viridiplantae > Streptophyta > Magnoliopsida > Asterales > Asteraceae > Ambrosia > Ambrosia x helenae. The sequence goes on along the minus strand of JAUTDX010007410.1, from coordinate 34,886 downwards.
TTTATAAAGGCTGGAAATTCTTACTCTTGGAAATAATTTTATAGCCTAATGTACACCCTTATTGGGTTAGTCACAGGACCCGAATCTCCTATCCTTATAGGAGAAGCCTAATTATAGTATTAACAAACTAAAATGGGTGTCTCGTTGGACATTCAGGTGGTGTAGGTCAAAGAATACTGAACAACAGTTTATAAAGGCTGGAAATTCTTACTCTTGGAAATAATTTTATAGCCTAATGTACACCCTTATTGGGTTAGTCACAGGACCCCGAATCTCCTATCCTTATAGGAGAAGCCTAATTATAGTATTAACAAACTAAAATGGGTGTCTCGTTGGACATTCAGGTGCTGTAGGTCAAAGAATACTGAACAACAGTTTATAAAGGCTGGAAATTCTTACTCTTGGAAATAATTTTATAGCCTAATGTACACCCTTATTGGGTTAGTCACAGGACCCCGAATCTCCTATCCTTATAGGAGAAGCCTAATTATAGTATTAACAAACTAAAATGGGTGTCTCGTTGGACATTCAGGTGGTGTAGGTCAAAGAATACTGAACAACAGTTTATAAAGGCTGGAAATTCTTACTCTTGGAAATAATTTTATAGCCTAATGTACACCCTTATTGGGTTAGTCACAGGACCCGAATCTCCTATCCTTATAGGAGAAGCCTAATTATAGTATTAACAAACTAAAATGGGTGTCTCGTTGGACATTCAGGTGCTGTAGGTCAAAGAATACTGAACAACAGTTTATAAAGGCTGGAAATTCTTACTCTTGGAAATAATTTTATAGCCTAATGTACACCCTTATTGGGTTAGTCACAGGACCCCGAATCTCCTATCCTTATAGGAGAAGCCTAATTATAGTATTAACAAACTAAAATGGGTGTCTCGTTGGACATTCAGGTGCTGTAGGTCAAAGAATACTGAACAACAGTTTATAAAGGCTGGAAATTCTTACTCTTGGAAATAATTTTATAGCCTAATGTACACCCTTATTGGGTTAGTCACAGGACCCGAATCTCCTATCCTTATAGGAGAAGCCTAATTATAGTATTAACAAACTAAAATGGGTGTCTCGTTGGACATTCAGGTGCTGTAGGTCAAAGAATACTGAACAACAGTTTATAAAGGCTGGAAATTCTTACTCTTGGAAATAATTTTATAGCCTAATGTACACCCTTATTGGGTTAGTCACAGGACCCGAATCTCCTATCCTTATAGGAGAAGCCTAATTATAGTATTAACAAACTAAAATGGGTGTCTCGTTGGACATTCAGGTGGTGTAGGTCAAAGAATACTGAACAACAGTTTATAAAGGCTGGAAATTCTTACTCTTGGAAATAATTTTATAGCCTAATGTACACCCTTATTGGGTTAGTCACAGGACCCGAATCTCCTATCCTTATAGGAGAAGCCTAATTATAGTATTAACAAACTAAAATGGGTGTCTCGTTGTTGGACATTCAGGTGCTGTAGGTCAAAGAATACTGAACAACAGTTTATAAAGGCTGGAAATTCTTACTCTTGGAAATAATTTTATAGCCTAATGTACACCCTTATTGGGTTAGTCACAGGACCCCGAATCTCCTATCCTTATAGGAGAAGCCTAATTATAGTATTAACAAACTAAAATGGGTGTCTCGTTGGACATTCAGGTGCTGTAGGTCAAAGAATACTGAACAACAGTTTATAAAGGCTGGAAATTCTTACTCTTGGAAATAATTTTATAGCCTAATGTACACCCTTATTGGGTTAGTCACAGGACCCCGAATCTCCTATCCTTATAGGAGAAGCCTAATTATAGTATTAACAAACTAAAATGGGTGTCTCGTTGGACATTCAGGTGCTGTAGGTCAAAGAATACTGAACAACAGTTTATAAAGGCTGGAAATTCTTACTCTTGGAAATAATTTTATAGCCTAATGTACACCCTTATTGGGTTAGTCACAGGACCCGAATCTCCTATCCTTATAGGAGAAGCCTAATTATAGTATTAACAAACTAAAATGGGTGTCTCGTTGGACATTCAGGTGCTGTAGGTCAAAGAATACTGAACAACAGTTTATAAAGGCTGGAAATTCTTACTCTTGGAAATAATTTTATAGCCTAATGTACACCCTTATTGGGTTAGTCACAGGACCCGAATCTCCTATCCTTATAGGAGAAGCCTAATTATAGTATTAACAAACTAAAATGGGTGTCTCGTTGGACATTCAGGTGCTTTAGGTCAAAGAATACTGAACAACAGTTTATAAAGGCTGGAAATTCTTACTCTTGGAAATAATTTTATAGCCTAATGTACACCCTTATTGGTTAGTCACAGGACCCCGAATCTCCTATCCTTATAGGAGAAGCCTAATTATAGTATTAACAAACTAAAATGGGTGTCTCGTTGGACATTCAGGTGCTGTAGGTCAAAGAATACTGAACAACAGTTTATAAAGGCTGGAAATTCTTACTCTTGGAAATAATTTTATAGCCTAATGTACACCCTTATTGGGTTAGTCACAGGACCCCGAATCTCCTATCCTTATAGGAGAAGCCTAATTATAGTATTAACAAACTAAAATGGGTGTCTCGTTGGACATTCAGGTGCTGTAGGTCAAAGAATACTGAACAACAGTTTATAAAGGCTGGAAATTCTTACTCTTGGAAATAATTTTATAGCCTAATGTACACCTTATTGGGTTAGTCACAGGACCCGAATCTCCTATCCTTATAGGAGAAGCCTAATTATAGTATTAACAAACTAAAATGGGTGTCTCGTTGGACATTCAGGTGGTGTAGGTCAAAGAATACTGAACAACAGTTTATAAAGGCTGGAAATTCTTACTCTTGGAAATAATTTTATAGCCTAATGTACACCCTTATTGGGTTAGTCACAGGACCCCGAATCTCCTATCCTTATAGGAGAAGCCTAATTATAGTATTAACAAACTAAAATGGGTGTCTCGTTGGACATTCAGGTGCTGTAGGTCAAAGAATACTGAACAACAGTTTATAAAGGCTGGAAATTCTTACTCTTGGAAATATTTTATAGCCTAATGTACACCCTTATTGGGTTAGTCACAGGACCCGAATCTCCTATCCTTATAGGAGAAGCCTAATTATAGTATTAACAAACTAAAATGGGTGTCTCGTTGGACATTCAGGTGCTGTAGGTCAAAGAATACTGAACAACAGTTTATAAAGGCTGGAAATTCTTACTCTTGGAAATAATTTTATAGCCTAATGTACACCTTATTGGGTTAGTCACAGGACCCGAATCTCCTATCCTTATAGGAGAAGCCTAATTATAGTATTAACAAACTAAAATGGGTGTCTCGTTGGACATTCAGGTGCTGTAGGTCAAAGAATACTGAACAACAGTTTATAAAGGCTGGAAATTCTTACTCTTGGAAATAATTTTATAGCCTAATGTACACCCTTATTGGGTTAGTCACAGGACCCCGAATCTCCTATCCTTATAGGAGAAGCCTAATTATAGTATTAACAAACTAAAATGGGTGTCTCGTTGGACATTCAGGTGCTGTAGGTCAAAGAATACTGAACAACAGTTTATAAAGGCTGGAAATTCTTACTCTTGGAAATAATTTTATAGCCTAATGTACACCCTTATTGGGTTAGTCACAGGACCCCGAATCTCCTATCCTTATAGGAGAAGCCTAATTATAGTATTAACAAACTAAATGGGTGTCTCGTTGGACATTCAGGTGCTGTAGGTCAAAGAATACTGAACAACAGTTTATAAAGGCTGGAAATTCTTACTCTTGGAAATAATTTTATAGCCTAATGTACACCTTATTGGGTTAGTCACAGGACCCCGAATCTCCTATCCTTATAGGAGAAGCCTAATTATAGTATTAACAAACTAAAATGGGTGTCTCGTTGGACATTCAGGTGCTGTAGGTCAAAGAATACTGAACAACAGTTTATAAAGGCTGGAAATTCTTACTCTTGGAAATAATTTTATAGCCTAATGTACACCCTTATTGGGTTAGTCACAGGACCCGAATCTCCTATCCTTATAGGAGAAGCCTAATTATAGTATTAACAAACTAAAATGGGTGTCTCGTTGGACATTCAGGTGCTGTAGGTCAAAGAATACTGAACAACAGTTTATAAAGGCTGGAAATTCTTACTCTTGGAAATAATTTTATAGCCTAATGTACACCCTTATTGGGTTAGTCACAGGACCCGAATCTCCTATCCTTATAGGAGAAGCCTAATTATAGTATTAACAAACTAAAATGGGTGTCTCGTTGGACATTCAGGTGCTGTAGGTCAAAGAATACTGAACAACAGTTTATAAAGGCTGGAAATTCTTACTCTTGGAAATAATTTTATAGCCTAATGTACACCCTTATTGGGTTAGTCACAGGACCCGAATCTCCTATCCTTATAGGAGAAGCCTAATTATAGTATTAACAAACTAAAATGGGTGTCTCGTTGGACATTCAGGTGCTGTAGGTCAAAGAATACTGAACAACAGTTTATAAAGGCTGGAAATTCTTACTCTTGGAAATAATTTTATAGCCTAATGTACACCCTTATTGGGTTAGTCACAGGACCCGAATCTCCTATCCTTATAGGAGAAGCCTAATTATAGTATTAACAAACTAAAATGGGTGTCTCGTTGGACATTCAGGTGCTGTAGGTCAAAGAATACTGAACAACAGTTTATAAAGGCTGGAAATTCTTACTCTTGGAAATAATTTTATAGCCTAATGTACACCCTTATTGGGTTAGTCACAGGACCCCGAATCTCCTATCCTTATAGGAGAAGCCTAATTATAGTATTAACAAACTAAAATGGGTGTCTCGTTGGACATTCAGGTGCTGTAGGTCAAAGAATACTGAACAACAGTTTATAAAGGCTGGAAATTCTTACTCTTGGAAATAATTTTATAGCCTAATGTACACCCTTATTGGGTTAGTCACAGGACCCGAATCTCCTATCCTTATAGGAGAAGCCTAATTATAGTATTAACAAACTAAAATGGGTGTCTCGTTGGACATTCAGGTGGTGTAGGTCAAAGAATACTGAACAACAGTTTATAAAGGCTGGAAATTCTTACTCTTGGAAATAATTTTATAGCCTAATGTACACCCTTATTGGGTTAGTCACAGGACCCGAATCTCCTATCCTTATAGGAGAAGCCTAATTATAGTATTAACAAACTAAAATGGGTGTCTCGTTGGACATTCAGGTGCTGTAGGTCAAAGAATACTGAACAACAGTTTATAAAGGCTGGAAATTCTTACTCTTGGAAATAATTTTATAGCCTAATGTACACCCTTATTGGGTTAGTCACAGGACCCCGAATCTCCTATCCTTATAGGAGAAGCCTAATTATAGTATTAACAAACTAAAATGGGTGTCTCGTTGGACATTCAGGTGCTGTAGGTCAAAGAATACTGAACAACAGTTTATAAAGGCTGGAAATTCTTACTCTTGGAAATAATTTTATAGCCTAATGTACACCCTTTTGGGTTAGTCACAGGACCCGAATCTCCTATCCTTATAGGAGAAGCCTAATTATAGTATTAACAAACTAAAATGGGTGTCTCGTTGGACATTCAGGTGCTGTAGGTCAAAGAATACTGAACAACAGTTTATAAAGGCTGGAAATTCTTACTCTTGGAAATAATTTTATAGCCTAATGTACACCCTTATTGGGTTAGTCACAGGACCCCGAATCTCCTATCCTTATAGGAGAAGCCTAATTATAGTATTAACAAACTAAAATGGGTGTCTCGTTGGACATTCAGGTGCTGTAGGTCAAAGAATACTGAACAACAGTTTATAAAGGCTGGAAATTCTTACTCTTGGAAATAATTTTATAGCCTAATGTACACCCTTATTGGGTTAGTCACAGGACCCCGAATCTCCTATCCTTATAGGAGAAGCCTAATTATAGTATTAACAAACTAAAATGGGTGTCTCGTTGGACATTCAGGTGCTGTAGGTCAAAGAATACTGAACAACAGTTTATAAAGGCTGGAAATTCTTACTCTTGGAAATAATTTTATAGCCTAATGTACACCCTTATTGGGTTAGTCACAGGACCCGAATCTCCTATCCTTATAGGAGAAGCCTAATTATAGTATTAACAAACTAAAATGGGTGTCTCGTTGGACATTCAGGTGTGTAGGTCAAAGAATACTGAACAACAGTTTATAAAGGCTGGAAATTCTTACTCTTGAAATAATTTTTATAGCCTAATGTACACCCTTATTGGGTTAGTCACAGGACCCCGAATCTCCTATCCTTATAGGAGAAGCCTAATTATAGTATTAACAAACTAAAATGGGTGTCTCGTTGGACATTCAGTGGTGCTGTAGGTCAAAGAATACTGAACAACAGTTTATAAAGGCTGGAAATTCTTACTCTTGGAAATAATTTTATAGCCTAATGTACACCCTTATTGGGTTAGTCACAGGACCCCGAATCTCCTATCCTTATAGGAGAAGCCTAATTATAGTATTAACAAACTAAAATGGGTGTCTCGTTGGACATTCAGGTGGTGTAGGTCAAAGAATACTGAACAACAGTTTATAAAGGCTGGAAATTCTTACTCTTGGAAATAATTTTATAGCCTAATGTACACCCTTATTGGGTTAGTCACAGGACCCGAATCTCCTATCCTTATAGGAGAAGCCTAATTATAGTATTAACAAACTAAAATGGGTGTCTCGTTGGACATTCAGGTGCTGTAGGTCAAAGAATACTGAACAACAGTTTATAAAGGCTGGAAATTCTTACTCTTGGAAATAATTTTATAGCCTAATGTACACCCTTATTGGGTTAGTCACAGGACCCCGAATCTCCTATCCTTATAGGAGAAGCCTAATTATAGTATTAACAAACTAAAATGGGTGTCTCGTTGGACATTCAGGTGCTGTAGGTCAAAGAATACTGAACAACAGTTTATAAAGGCTGGAAATTCTTACTCTTGGAAATAATTTTATAGCCTAATGTACACCCTTATTGGGTTAGTCACAGGACCCCGAATCTCCTATCCTTATAGGAGAAGCCTAATTATAGTATTAACAAACTAAAATGGGTGTCTCGTTGGACATTCAGGTGGTGTAGGTCAAAGAATACTGAACAACAGTTTATAAAGGCTGGAAATTCTTACTCTTGGAAATAATTTTATAGCCTAATGTACACCCTTATTGGGTTAGTCACAGGACCCCGAATCTCCTATCCTTATAGGAGAAGCCTAATTATAGTATTAACAAACTAAAATGGGTGTCTCGTTGGACATTCAGGTGGCTGTAGGTCAAAGAATACTGAACAACAGTTTATAAAGGCTGGAAATTCTTACTCTTGGAAATAATTTTATAGCCTAATGTACACCCTTATTGGGTTAGTCACAGGACCCGAATCTCCTATCCTTATAGGAGAAGCCTAATTATAGTATTAACAAACTAAAATGGGTGTCTCGTTGGACATTCAGGTGCTGTAGGTCAAAGAATACTGAACAACAGTTTATAAAGGCTGGAAATTCTTACTCTTGGAAATAATTTTATAGCCTAATGTACACCCTTATTGGGTTAGTCACAGGACCCCGAATCTCCTATCCTTATAGGAGAAGCCTAATTATAGTATTAACAAACTAAAATGGGTGTCTCGTTGGACATTCAGGTGCTGTAGGTCAAAGAATACTGAACAACAGTTTATAAAGGCTGGAAATTCTTACTCTTGGAAATAATTTTATAGCCTAATGTACACCCTTATTGGGTTAGTCACAGGACCCGAATCTCCTATCCTTATAGGAGAAGCCTAATTATAGTATTAAAAACTAAATGGGTGTCTCGTTGGACATTCAGGTGTTGTAGGTCAAAGAATACTGAACAACAGTTTATAAAGGCTGGAAATTCTTACTCTTGGAAATAATTTTATAGCCTAATGTACACCCTTATTGGGTTAGTCACAGGACCCGAATCTCCTATCCTTATAGGAGAAGCCTAATTATAGTATTAACAAACTAAAATGGGTGTCTCGTTGGACATTCAGGTGCTGTAGGTCAAAGAATACTGAACAACAGTTTATAAAGGCTGGAAATTCTTACTCTTGGAAATAATTTTATAGCCTAATGTACACCCTTATTGGGTTAGTCACAGGACCCCGAATCTCCTATCCTTATAGGAGAAGCCTAATTATAGTATTAACAAACTAAAATGGGTGTCTCGTTGGACATTCAGGTGCTGTAGGTCAAAGAATACTGAACAACAGTTTATAAAGGCTGGAAATTCTTACTCTTGGAAATAATTTTATAGCCTAATGTACACCCTTATTGGGTTAGTCACAGGACCCGAATCTCCTATCCTTATAGGAGAAGCCTAATTATAGTATTAACAAACTAAAATGGGTGTCTCGTTGGACATTCAGGTGCTGTAGGTCAAAGAATACTGAACAACAGTTTATAAAGGCTGGAAATTCTTACTCTTGGAAATAATTTTATAGCCTAATGTACACCCTTATTGGTTAGTCACAGGACCCGAATCTCCTATCCTTATAGGAGAAGCCTAATTATAGTATTAACAAACTAAAATGGGTGTCTCGTTGGACATTCAGGTGCTGTAGGTCAAAGAATACTGAACAACAGTTTATAAAGGCTGGAAATTCTTACTCTTGGAAATAATTTTATAGCCTAATGTACACCCTTATTGGGTTAGTCACAGGACCCGAATCTCCTATCCTTATAGGAGAAGCCTAATTATAGTATTAACAAACTAAAATGGGTGTCTCGTTGGACATTCAGGTGGTGTAGGTCAAAGAATACTGAACAACAGTTTATAAAGGCTGGAAATTCTTACTCTTGGAAATAATTTTATAGCCTAATGTACCCTTATTGGGTTAGTCACAGGACCCGAATCTCCTATCCTTATAGGAGAAGCCTAATTATAGTATTAACAAACTAAAATGGGTGTCTCGTTGGACATTCAGGTGGTGTAGGTCAAAGAATACTGAACAACAGTTTATAAAGGCTGGAAATTCTTACTCTTGGAAATAATTTTATAGCCTAATGTACACCCTTATTGGGTTAGTCACAGGACCCCGAATCTCCTATCCTTATAGGAGAAGCCTAATTATAGTATTAACAAACTAAAATGGGTGTCTCGTTGGACATTCAGGTGCTGTAGGTCAAAGAATACTGAACAACAGTTTATAAAGGCTGGAAATTCTTACTCTTGGAAATAATTTTATAGCCTAATGTACACCCTTATTGGGTTAGTCACAGGACCCCGAATCTCCTATCCTTATAGGAGAAGCCTAATTATAGTATTAACAAACTAAAATGGGTGTCTCGTTGGACATTCAGGTGCTGTAGGTCAAAGAATACTGAACAACAGTTTATAAAGGCTGGAAATTCTTACTCTTGGAAATAATTTTATAGCCTAATGTACACCCTTATTGGGTTAGTCACAGGACCCCGAATCTCCTATCCTTATAGGAGAAGCCTAATTATAGTATTAACAAACTAAAATGGGTGTCTCGTTGGACATTCAGGTGGTGTAGGTCAAAGAATACTGAACAACAGTTTATAAAGGCTGGAAATTCTTACTCTTGGAAATAATTTTATAGCCTAATGTACACCCTTATTGGGTTAGTCACAGGACCCCGAATCTTATCCTTATAGGAGAAGCCTAATTATAGTATTAACAAACTAAAATGGGTGTCTCGTTGGACATTCAGGTGTGTAGGTCAAAGAATACTGAACAACAGTTTATAAAGGCTGGAAATTCTTACTCTTGGAAATAATTTTATAGCCTAATGTACACCTTATTGGGTTAGTCACAGGACCCGAATCTCCTATCCTTATAGGAGAAGCCTAATTATAGTATTAACAAACTAAAATGGGTGTCTCGTTGGACATTCAGGTGGTGTAGGTCAAAGAATACTGAACAACAGTTTATAAAGGCTGGAAATTCTTACTCTTGGAAATAATTTTATAGCCTAATGTACACCCTTATTGGGTTAGTCACAGGACCCCGAATCTCCTATCCTTATAGGAGAAGCCTAATTATAGTATTAACAAACTAAAATGGGTGTCTCGTTGGACATTCAGGTGGTGTGTAGGTCAAAGAATACTGAACAACAGTTTATAAAGGCTGGAAATTCTTACTCTTGGAAATAATTTTATAGCCTAATGTACACCCTTATTGGGTTAGTCACAGGACCCCGAATCTCCTATCCTTATAGGAGAAGCCTAATTATAGTATTAACAAACTAAAATGGGTGTCTCGTTGGACATTCAGGTGCTGTAGGTCAAAGAATACTGAACAACAGTTTATAAAGGCTGGAAATTCTTACTCTTGGAAATAATTTTATAGCCTAATGTACACCCTTATTGGGTTAGTCACAGGACCCGAATCTCCTATCCTTATAGGAGAAGCCTAATTATAGTATTAACAAACTAAAATGGGTGTCTCGTTGGACATTCAGGTGGTGTAGGTCAAAGAATACTGAACAACAGTTTATAAAGGCTGGAAATTCTTACTCTTGGAAATAATTTTATAGCCTAATGTACACCTTATTGGGTTAGTCACAGGACCCGAATCTCCTATCCTTATAGGAGAAGCCTAATTATAGTATTAACAAACTAAAATGGGTGTCTCGTTGGACATTCAGGTGGTGTAGGTCAAAGAATACTGAACAACAGTTTATAAAGGCTGGAAATTCTTACTCTTGGAAATAATTTTATAGCCTAATGTACACCCTTACTGGGTTAGTCACAGGACCCCGAATCTCCTATCCTTATAGGAGAAGCCTAATTATAGTATTAACAAACTAAAATGGGTGTCTCGTTGGACATTCAGGTGGTGTAGGTCAAAGAATACTGAACAACAGTTTATAAAGGCTGGAAATTCTTACTCTTGGAAATAATTTTATAGCCTAATGTACACCCTTATTGGGTTAGTCACAGGACCCCGAATCTCCTATCCTTATAGGAGAAGCCTAATTATAGTATTAACAAACTAAAATGGGTGTCTCGTTGGACATTCAGGTGGTGTAGGTCAAAGAATACTGAACAACAGTTTATAAAGGCTGGAAATTCTTACTCTTGGAAATAATTTTATAGCCTAATGTACACCCTTATTGGGTTAGTCACAGGACCCCGAATCTCCTATCCTTATAGGAGAAGCCTAATTATAGTATTAACAAACTAAAATGGGTGTCTCGTTGGACATTCAGGTGCTGTAGGTCAAAGAATACTGAACAACAGTTTATAAAGGCTGGAAATTCTTACTCTTGGAAATAATTTTATAGCCTAATGTACACCCTTATTGGGTTAGTCACAGGACCCCGAATCTCCTATCCTTATAGGAGAAGCCTAATTATAGTATTAACAAACTAAAATGGGTGTCTCGTTGGACATTCAGGTGGTGTAGGTCAAAGAATACTGAACAACAGTTTATAAAGGCTGGAAATTCTTACTCTTGGAAATAATTTTATAGCCTAATGTACACCCTTATTGGGTTAGTCACAGGACCCCGAATCTCCTATCCTTATAGGAGAAGCCTAATTATAGTATTAACAAACTAAAATGGGTGTCTCGTTGGACATTCAGGTGCTGTAGGTCAAAGAATACTGAACAACAGTTTATAAAGGCTGGAAATTCTTACTCTTGGAAATAATTTTATAGCCTAATGTACACCCTTATTGGGTTAGTCACAGGACCCGAATCTCCTATCCTTATAGGAGAAGCCTAATTATAGTATTAACAAACTAAAATGGGTGTCTCGTTGGACATTCAGGTGCTGTAGGTCAAAGAATACTGAACAACAGTTTATAAAGGCTGGAAATTCTTACTCTTGGAAATAATTTTATAGCCTAATGTACACCCTTATTGGGTTAGTCACAGGACCCCGAATCTCCTATCCTTATAGGAGAAGCCTAATTATAGTATTAACAAACTAAAATGGGTGTCTCGTTGGACATTCAGGTGCTGTAGGTCAAAGAATACTGAACAACAGTTTATAAAGGCTGGAAATTCTTACTCTTGGAAATAATTTTATAGCCTAATGTACACCCTTATTGGGTTAGTCACAGGACCCCGAATCTCCTATCCTTATAGGAGAAGCCTAATTATAGTATTAACAAACTAAAATGGGTGTCTCGTTGGACATTCAGGTGCTGTAGGTCAAAGAATACTGAACAACAGTTTATAAAGGCTGGAAATTCTTACTCTTGGAAATAATTTTATAGCCTAATGTACACCCTTATTGGGTTAGTCACAGGACCCCGAATCTCCTATCCTTATAGGAGAAGCCTAATTATAGTATTAACAAACTAAAATGGGTGTCTCGTTGGACATTCAGGTGCTGTAGGTCAAAGAATACTGAACAACAGTTTATAAAGGCTGGAAATTCTTACTCTTGGAAATAATTTTATAGCCTAATGTACACCCTTATTGGGTTAGTCACAGGACCCCGAATCTCCTATCCTTATAGGAGAAGCCTAATTATAGTATTAACAAACTAAAATGGGTGTCTCGTTGGACATTCAGGTGTGTAGGTCAAAGAATACTGAACAACAGTTTATAAAGGCTGGAAATTCTTACTCTTGGAAATAATTTTATAGCCTAATGTACACCCTTATTGGGTTAGTCACAGGACCCCGAATCTCCTATCCTTATAGGAGAAGCCTAATTATAGTATTAACAAACTAAAATGGGTGTCTCGTTGGACATTCAGGTGCTGTAGGTCAAAGAATACTGAACAACAGTTTATAAAGGCTGGAAATTCTTACTCTTGGAAATAATTTTATAGCCTAATGTACACCCTTATTGGGTTAGTCACAGGACCCCGAATCTCCTATCCTTATAGGAGAAGCCTAATTATAGTATAAACAAACTAAAATGGGTGTCTCGTTGGACATTCAGGTGCTGTAGGTCAAAGAATACTGAACAACAGTTTATAAAGGCTGGAAATTCTTACTCTTGGAAATAATTTTATAGCCTAATGTACACCCTTATTGGGTTAGTCACAGGACCCCGAATCTCCTATCCTTATAGGAGAAGCCTAATTATAGTATTAACAAACTAAAATGGGTGTCTCGTTGGACATTCAGGTGCTGTAGGTCAAAGAATACTGAACAACAGTTTATAAAGGCTGGAAATTCTTACTCTTGGAAATAATTTTATAGCCTAATGTACACCCTTATTGGGTTAGTCACAGGACCCCGAATCTCCTATCCTTATAGGAGAAGCCTAATTATAGTATTAACAAACTAAAATGGGTGTCTCGTTGGACATTCAGGTGCTGTAGGTCAAAGAATACTGAACAACAGTTTATAAAGGCTGGAAATTCTTACTCTTGGAAATAATTTTATAGCCTAATGTACACCCTTATTGGGTTAGTCACAGGACCCCGAATCTCCTATCCTTATAGGAGAAGCCTAATTATAGTATTAACAAACTAAAATGGGTGTCTCGTTGGACATTCAGGTGCTGTAGGTCAAAGAATACTGAACAACAGTTTATAAAGGCTGGAAATTCTTACTCTTGGAAATAATTTTATAGCCTAATGTACACCCTTATTGGGTTAGTCACAGGACCCGAATCTCCTATCCTTATAGGAGAAGCCTAATTATAGTATTAACAAACTAAAATGGGTGTCTCGTTGGACATTCAGGTGTTGTAGGTCAAAGAATACTGAACAACAGTTTATAAAGGCTGGAAATTCTTACTCTTGGAAATAATTTTATAGCCTAATGTACACCCTTATGGGTTAGTCACAGGACCCCGAATCTCCTATCCTTATAGGAGAAGCCTAATTATAGTATTAACAAACTAAAATGGGTGTCTCGTTGGACATTCAGGTGGTGTAGGTCAAAGAATACTGAACAACAGTTTATAAAGGCTGGAAATTCTTACTCTTGGAAATAATTTTATAGCCTAATGTACACCCTTATTGGGTTAGTCACAGGACCCCGAATCTCCTATCCTTATAGGAGAAGCCTAATTATAGTATTAACAAACTAAAATGGGTGTCTCGTTGGACATTCAGGTGCTGTAGGTCAAAGAATACTGAACAACAGTTTATAAAGGCTGGAAATTCTTACTCTTGGAAATAATTTTATAGCCTAATGTACACCCTTATTGGGTTAGTCACAGGACCCCGAATCTCCTATCCTTATAGGAGAAGCCTAATTATAGTATTAACAAACTAAAATGGGTGTCTCGTTGGACATTCAGGTGCTGTAGGTCAAAGAATACTGAACAACAGTTTATAAAGGCTGGAAATTCTTACTCTTGGAAATAATTTTATAGCCTAATGTACACCCTTATTGGGTTAGTCACAGGACCCCGAATCTCCTATCCTTATAGGAGAAGCCTAATTATAGTATTAACAAACTAAAATGGGTGTCTCGTTGGACATTCAGGTGCTGTAGGTCAAAGAATACTGAACAACAGTTTATAAAGGCTGGAAATTCTTACTCTTGGAAATAATTTTATAGCCTAATGTACACCCTTATTGGGTTAGTCACAGGACCCCGAATCTCCTATCCTTATAGGAGAAGCCTAATTATAGTATTAACAAACTAAAATGGGTGTCTCGTTGGACATTCAGGTGCTGTAGGTCAAAGAATACTGAACAACAGTTTATAAAGGCTGGAAATTCTTACTCTTGGAAATAATTTTATAGCCTAATGTACACCCTTATTGGGTTAGTCACAGGACCCCGAATCTCCTATCCTTATAGGAGAAGCCTAATTATAGTATTAACAAACTAAAATGGGTGTCTCGTTGGACATTCAGGTGCTGTAGGTCAAAGAATACTGAACAACAGTTTATAAAGGCTGGAAATTCTTACTCTTGGAAATAATTTTATAGCCTAATGTACACCCTTATTGGGTTAGTCACAGGACCCCGAATCTCCTATCCTTATAGGAGAAGCCTAATTATAGTATTAACAAACTAAAATGGGTGTCTCGTTGGACATTCAGGTGCTGTAGGTCAAAGAATACTGAACAACAGTTTATAAAGGCTGGAAATTCTTACTCTTGGAAATAATTTTATAGCCTAATGTACACCCTTATTGGGTTAGTCACAGGACCCCGAATCTCCTATCCTTATAGGAGAAGCCTAATTATAGTATTAACAAACTAAAATGGGTGTCTCGTTGGACATTCAGGTGCTGTAGGTCAAAGAATACTGAACAACAGTTTATAAAGGCTGGAAATTCTTACTCTTGGAAATAATTTTATAGCCTAATGTACACCCTTATTGGGTTAGTCACAGGACCCCGAATCTCCTATCCTTATAGGAGAAGCCTAATTATAGTATTAACAAACTAAAATGGGTGTCTCGTTGGACATTCAGGTGCTGTAGGTCAAAGAATACTGAACAACAGTTTATAAAGGCTGGAAATTCTTACTCTTGGAAATAATTTTATAGCCTAATGTACACCCTTACTGGGTTAGTCACAGGACCCCGAATCTCCTATCCTTATAGGAGAAGCCTAATTATAGTATTAACAAACTAAAATGGGTGTCTCGTTGGACATTCAGGTGCTGTAGGTCAAAGAATACTGAACAACAGTTTATAAAGGCTGGAAATTCTTACTCTTGGAAATAATTTTATAGCCTAATGTACACCCTTATTGGGTTAGTCACAGGACCCCGAATCTCCTATCCTTATAGGAGAAGCCTAATTATAGTATTAACAAACTAAAATGGGTGTCTCGTTGGACATTCAGGTGCTGTAGGTCAAAGAATACTGAACAACAGTTTATAAAGGCTGGAAATTCTTACTCTTGGAAATAATTTTATAGCCTAATGTACACCCTTATTGGGTTAGTCACAGGACCCCGAATCTCCTATCCTTATAGGAGAAGCCTAATTATAGTATTAACAAACTAAAATGGGTGTCTCGTTGGACATTCAGGTGCTGTAGGTCAAAGAATACTGAACAACAGTTTATAAAGGCTGGAAATTCTTACTCTTGGAAATAATTTTATAGCCTAATGTACACCCTTATTGGGTTAGTCACAGGACCCCGAATCTCCTATCCTTATAGGAGAAGCCTAATTATAGTATTAACAAACTAAAATGGGTGTCTCGTTGGACATTCAGGTGCTGTAGGTCAAAGAATACTGAACAACAGTTTATAAAGGCTGGAAATTCTTACTCTTGGAAATAATTTTATAGCCTAATGTACACCCTTATTGGGTTAGTCACAGGACCCCGAATCTCCTATCCTTATAGGAGAAGCCTAATTATAGTATTAACAAACTAAAATGGGTGTCTCGTTGGACATTCAGGTGCTGTAGGTCAAAGAATACTGAACAACAGTTTATAAAGGCTGGAAATTCTTACTCTTGGAAATAATTTTATAGCCTAATGTACACCCTTATTGGGTTAGTCACAGGACCCCGAATCTCCTATCCTTATAGGAGAAGCCTAATTATAGTATTAACAAACTAAAATGGGTGTCTCGTTGGACATTCAGGTGCTGTAGGTCAAAGAATACTGAACAACAGTTTATAAAGGCTGGAAATTCTTACTCTTGGAAATAATTTTATAGCCTAATGTACACCCTTATTGGGTTAGTCACAGGACCCCGAATCTCCTATCCTTATAGGAGAAGCCTAATTATAGTATTAACAAACTAAAATGGGTGTCTCGTTGGACATTCAGGTGCTGTAGGTCAAAGAATACTGAACAACAGTTTATAAAGGCTGGAAATTCTTACTCTTGGAAATAATTTTATAGCCTAATGTACACCCTTATTGGGTTAGTCACAGGACCCCGAATCTCCTATCCTTATAGGAGAAGCCTAATTATAGTATTAACAAACTAAAATGGGTGTCTCGTTGGACATTCAGGTGCTGTAGGTCAAAGAATACTGAACAACAGTTTATAAAGGCTGGAAATTCTTACTCTTGGAAATAATTTTATAGCCTAATGTACACCCTTATTGGGTTAGTCACAGGACCCCGAATCTCCTATCCTTATAGGAGAAGCCTAATTATAGTATTAACAAACTAAAATGGGTGTCTCGTTGGACATTCAGGTGTGTAGGTCAAAGATACTGAACAACAGTTTATAAAGGCTGGAAATTCTTACTCTTGGAAATAATTTTATAGCCTAATGTACACCCTTATTGGGTTAGTCACAGGACCCCGAATCTCCTATCCTTATAGGAGAAGCCTAATTATAGTATTAACAAACTAAAATGGGTGTCTCGTTGGACATTCAGGTGCTGTAGGTCAAAGAATACTGAACAACAGTTTATAAAGGCTGGAAATTCTTACTCTTGGAAATAATTTTATAGCCTAATGTACACCCTTATTGGGTTAGTCACAGGACCCCGAATCTCCTATCCTTATAGGAGAAGCCTAATTATAGTATTAACAAACTAAAATGGGTGTCTCGTTGGACATTCAGGTGCTGTAGGTCAAAGAATACTGAACAACAGTTTATAAAGGCTGGAAATTCTTACTCTTGGAAATAATTTTATAGCCTAATGTACACCCTTATTGGGTTAGTCACAGGACCCCGAATCTCCTATCCTTATAGGAGAAGCCTAATTATAGTATTAACAAACTAAAATGGGTGTCTCGTTGGACATTCAGGTGGTGTAGGTCAAAGAATACTGAACAACAGTTTATAAAGGCTGGAAATTCTTACTCTTGGAAATAATTTTATAGCCTAATGTACACCCTTATTGGGTTAGTCACAGGACCCCGAATCTCCTATCCTTATAGGAGAAGCCTAATTATAGTATTAACAAACTAAAATGGGTGTCTCGTTGGACATTCAGGTGCTGTAGGTCAAAGAATACTGAACAACAGTTTATAAAGGCTGGAAATTCTTACTCTTGGAAATAATTTTATAGCCTAATGTACACCCTTATTGGGTCACAGGACCCCGAATCTCCTATCCTTATAGGAGAAGCCTAATTATAGTATTAACAAACTAAAATGGGTGTCTCGTTGGACATTCAGGTGCTGTAGGTCAAAGAATACTGAACAACAGTTTATAAAGGCTGGAAATTCTTACTCTTGGAAATAATTTTATAGCCTAATGTACACCCTTATTGGGTTAGTCACAGGACCCCGAATCTCCTATCCTTATAGGAGAAGCCTAATTATAGTATTAACAAACTAAAATGGGTGTCTCGTTGGACATTCAGGTGCTGTAGGTCAAAGAATACTGAACAACAGTTTATAAAGGCTGGAAATTCTTACTCTTGGAAATAATTTTATAGCCTAATGTACACCCTTATTGGGTTAGTCACAGGACCCCGAATCTCCTATCCTTATAGGAGAAGCCTAATTATAGTATTAACAAACTAAAATGGGTGTCTCGTTGGACATTCAGGTGCTGTAGGTCAAAGAATACTGAACAACAGTTTATAAAGGCTGGAAATTCTTACTCTTGGAAATAATTTTATAGCCTAATGTACACCCTTATTGGGTTAGTCACAGGACCCCGAATCTCCTATCCTTATAGGAGAAGCCTAATTATAGTATTAACAAACTAAAATGGGTGTCTCGTTGGACATTCAGGTGCTGTAGGTCAAAGAATACTGAACAACAGTTTATAAAGGCTGGAAATTCTTACTCTTGGAAATAATTTTATAGCCTAATGTACACCCTTATTGGGTTAGTCACAGGACCCCGAATCTCCTATCCTTATAGGAGAAGCCTAATTATAGTATTAACAAACTAAAATGGGTGTCTCGTTGGACATTCAGGTGCTGTAGGTCAAAGAATACTGAACAACAGTTTATAAAGGCTGGAAATTCTTACTCTTGGAAATAATTTTATAGCCTAATGTACACCCTTATTGGGTTAGTCACAGGACCCCGAATCTCCTATCCTTATAGGAGAAGCCTAATTATAGTATTAACAAACTAAAATGGGTGTCTCGTTGGACATTCAGGTGCTGTAGGTCAAAGAATACTGAACAACAGTTTATAAAGGCTGGAAATTCTTACTCTTGGAAATAATTTTATAGCCTAATGTACACCCTTATTGGGTTAGTCACAGGACCCCGAATCTCCTATCCTTATAGGAGAAGCCTAATTATAGTATTAACAAACTAAAATGGGTGTCTCGTTGGACATTCAGGTGTGTAGGTCAAAGAATACTGAACAACAGTTTATAAAGGCTGGAAATTCTTACTCTTGGAAATAATTTTATAGCCTAATGTACACCCTTATTGGGTTAGTCACAGGACCCCGAATCTCCTATCCTTATAGGAGAAGCCTAATTATAGTATTAACAAACTAAAATGGGTGTCTCGTTGGACATTCAGGTGGTGTAGGTCAAAGAATACTGAACAACAGTTTATAAAGGCTGGAAATTCTTACTCTTGGAAATAATTTTATAGCCTAATGTACACCCTTATTGGGTTAGTCACAGGACCCCGAATCTCCTATCCTTATAGGAGAAGCCTAATTATAGTATTAACAAACTAAAATGGGTGTCTCGTTGGACATTCAGGTGCTGTAGGTCAAAGAATACTGAACAACAGTTTATAAAGGCTGGAAATTCTTACTCTTGGAAATAATTTTATAGCCTAATGTACACCCTTATTGGGTTAGTCACAGGACCCCGAATCTCCTATCCTTATAGGAGAAGCCTAATTATAGTATTAACAAACTAAAATGGGTGTCTCGTTGGACATTCAGGTGCTGTAGGTCAAAGAATACTGAACAACAGTTTATAAAGGCTGGAAATTCTTACTCTTGGAAATAATTTTATAGCCTAATGTACACCCTTATTGGGTTAGTCACAGGACCCCGAATCTCCTATCCTTATAGGAGAAGCCTAATTATAGTATTAACAAACTAAAATGGGTGTCTCGTTGGACATTCAGGTGCTGTAGGTCAAAGAATACTGAACAACAGTTTATAAAGGCTGGAAATTCTTACTCTTGGAAATAATTTTATAGCCTAATGTACACCCTTATTGGGTTAGTCACAGGACCCCGAATCTCCTATCCTTATAGGAGAAGCCTAATTATAGTATTAACAAACTAAAATGGGTGTCTCGTTGGACATTCAGGTGCTGTAGGTCAAAGAATACTGAACAACAGTTTATAAAGGCTGGAAATTCTTACTCTTGGAAATAATTTTATAGCCTAATGTACACCCTTATTGGGTTAGTCACAGGACCCCGAATCTCCTATCCTTATAGGAGAAGCCTAATTATAGTATTAACAAACTAAAATGGGTGTCTCGTTGGACATTCAGGTGCTGTAGGTCAAAGAATACTGAACAACAGTTTATAAAGGCTGGAAATTCTTACTCTTGGAAATAATTTTATAGCCTAATGTACACCCTTATTGGGTTAGTCACAGGACCCCGAATCTCCTATCCTTATAGGAGAAGCCTAATTATAGTATTAACAAACTAAAATGGGTGTCTCGTTGGACATTCAGGTGCTGTAGGTCAAAGAATACTGAACAACAGTTTATAAAGGCTGGAAATTCTTACTCTTGGAAATAATTTTATAGCCTAATGTACACCCTTATTGGGTTAGTCACAGGACCCCGAATCTCCTATCCTTATAGGAGAAGCCTAATTATAGTATTAACAAACTAAAATGGGTGTCTCGTTGGACATTCAGGTGCTGTAGGTCAAAGAATACTGAACAACAGTTTATAAAGGCTGGAAATTCTTACTCTTGGAAATAATTTTATAGCCTAATGTACACCCTTATTGGGTTAGTCACAGGACCCCGAATCTCCTATCCTTATAGGAGAAGCCTAATTATAGTATTAACAAACTAAAATGGGTGTCTCGTTGGACATTCAGGTGCTGTAGGTCAAAGAATACTGAACAACAGTTTATAAAGGCTGGAAATTCTTACTCTTGGAAATAATTTTATAGCCTAATGTACACCCTTATTGGGTTAGTCACAGGACCCCGAATCTCCTATCCTTATAGGAGAAGCCTAATTATAGTATTAACAAACTAAAATGGGTGTCTCGTTGGACATTCAGGTGCTGTAGGTCAAAGAATACTGAACAACAGTTTATAAAGGCTGGAAATTCTTACTCTTGGAAATAATTTTATAGCCTAATGTACACCCTTATTGGGTTAGTCACAGGACCCCGAATCTCCTATCCTTATAGGAGAAGCCTAATTATAGTATTAACAAACTAAAATGGGTGTCTCGTTGGACATTCAGGTGCTGTAGGTCAAAGAATACTGAACAACAGTTTATAAAGGCTGGAAATTCTTACTCTTGGAAATAATTTTATAGCCTAATGTACACCCTTATTGGGTTAGTCACAGGACCCCGAATCTCCTATCCTTATAGGAGAAGCCTAATTATAGTATTAACAAACTAAAATGGGTGTCTCGTTGGACATTCAGGTGCTGTAGGTCAAAGAATACTGAACAACAGTTTATAAAGGCTGGAAATTCTTACTCTTGGAAATAATTTTATAGCCTAATGTACACCCTTATTGGGTTAGTCACAGGACCCCGAATCTCCTATCCTTATAGGAGAAGCCTAATTATAGTATTAACAAACTAAAATGGGTGTCTCGTTGGACATTCAGGTGCTGTAGGTCAAAGAATACTGAACAACAGTTTATAAAGGCTGGAAATTCTTACTCTTGGAAATAATTTTATAGCCTAATGTACACCCTTATTGGGTTAGTCACAGGACCCCGAATCTCCTATCCTTATAGGAGAAGCCTAATTATAGTATTAACAAACTAAAATGGGTGTCTCGTTGGACATTCAGGTGCTGTAGGTCAAAGAATACTGAACAACAGTTTATAAAGGCTGGAAATTCTTACTCTTGGAAATAATTTTATAGCCTAATGTACACCCTTATTGGGTTAGTCACAGGACCCCGAATCTCCTATCCTTATAGGAGAAGCCTAATTATAGTATTAACAAACTAAAATGGGTGTCTCGTTGGACATTCAGGTGCTGTAGGTCAAAGAATACTGAACAACAGTTTATAAAGGCTGGAAATTCTTACTCTTGGAAATAATTTTATAGCCTAATGTACACCCTTATTGGGTTAGTCACAGGACCCCGAATCTCCTATCCTTATAGGAGAAGCCTAATTATAGTATTAACAAACTAAAATGGGTGTCTCGTTGGACATTCAGGTGCTGTAGGTCAAAGAATACTGAACAACAGTTTATAAAGGCTGGAAATTCTTACTCTTGGAAATAATTTTATAGCCTAATGTACACCCTTATTGGGTTAGTCACAGGACCCCGAATCTCCTATCCTTATAGGAGAAGCCTAATTATAGTATTAACAAACTAAAATGGGTGTCTCGTTGGACATTCAGGTGCTGTAGGTCAAAGAATACTGAACAACAGTTTATAAAGGCTGGAAATTCTTACTCTTGGAAATAATTTTATAGCCTAATGTACACCCTTATTGGGTTAGTCACAGGACCCCGAATCTCCTATCCTTATAGGAGAAGCCTAATTATAGTATTAACAAACTAAAATGGGTGTCTCGTTGGACATTCAGGTGCTGTAGGTCAAAGAATACTGAACAACAGTTTATAAAGGCTGGAAATTCTTACTCTTGGAAATAATTTTATAGCCTAATGTACACCCTTATTGGGTTAGTCACAGGACCCCGAATCTCCTATCCTTATAGGAGAAGCCTAATTATAGTATTAACAAACTAAAATGGGTGTCTCGTTGGACATTCAGGTGCTGTAGGTCAAAGAATACTGAACAACAGTTTATAAAGGCTGGAAATTCTTACTCTTGGAAATAATTTTATAGCCTAATGTACACCCTTATTGGGTTAGTCACAGGACCCCGAATCTCCTATCCTTATAGGAGAAGCCTAATTATAGTATTAACAAACTAAAATGGGTGTCTCGTTGGACATTCAGGTGCTGTAGGTCAAAGAATACTGAACAACAGTTTATAAAGGCTGGAAATTCTTACTCTTGGAAATAATTTTATAGCCTAATGTACACCCTTATTGGGTTAGTCACAGGACCCCGAATCTCCTATCCTTATAGGAGAAGCCTAATTATAGTATTAACAAACTAAAATGGGTGTCTCGTTGGACATTCAGGTGCTGTAGGTCAAAGAATACTGAACAACAGTTTATAAAGGCTGGAAATTCTTACTCTTGGAAATAATTTTATAGCCTAATGTACACCCTTATTGGGTTAGTCACAGGACCCCGAATCTCCTATCCTTATAGGAGAAGCCTAATTATAGTATTAACAAACTAAAATGGGTGTCTCGTTGGACATTCAGGTGCTGTAGGTCAAAGAATACTGAACAACAGTTTATAAAGGCTGGAAATTCTTACTCTTGGAAATAATTTTATAGCCTAATGTACACCCTTATTGGGTTAGTCACAGGACCCCGAATCTCCTATCCTTATAGGAGAAGCCTAATTATAGTATTAACAAACTAAAATGGGTGTCTCGTTGGACATTCAGGTGGTGTAGGTCAAAGAATACTGAACAACAGTTTATAAAGGCTGGAAATTCTTACTCTTGGAAATAATTTTATAGCCTAATGTACACCCTTATTGGGTTAGTCACAGGACCCCGAATCTCCTATCCTTATAGGAGAAGCCTAATTATAGTATTAACAAACTAAAATGGGTGTCTCGTTGGACATTCAGGTGTGTAGGTCAAAGAATACTGAACAACAGTTTATAAAGGCTGGAAATTCTTACTCTTGGAAATAATTTTATAGCCTAATGTACACCCTTATTGGGTTAGTCACAGGACCCCGAATCTCCTATCCTTATAGGAGAAGCCTAATTATAGTATTAACAAACTAAAATGGGTGTCTCGTTGGACATTCAGGTGCTGTAGGTCAAAGAATACTGAACAACAGTTTATAAAGGCTG
The DNA here is from genome assembly GCA_030844895.1 of Ambrosia x helenae. Lineage (NCBI taxonomy): Eukaryota > Viridiplantae > Streptophyta > Magnoliopsida > Asterales > Asteraceae > Ambrosia > Ambrosia x helenae. The sequence continues at coordinate 11,048 of JAUTDX010007410.1, read as the reverse complement.
GAAATTCTTACTCTTGGAAATAATTTTATAGCCTAATGTACACCCTTATTGGGTTAGTCACAGGACCCCGAATCTCCTATCCTTATAGGAGAAGCCTAATTATAGTATTAACAAACTAAAATGGGTGTCTCGTTGGACATTCAGGTGCTGTAGGTCAAAGAATACTGAACAACAGTTTATAAAGGCTGGAAATTCTTACTCTTGGAAATAATTTTATAGCCTAATGTACACCCTTATTGGGTTAGTCACAGGACCCCGAATCTCCTATCCTTATAGGAGAAGCCTAATTATAGTATTAACAAACTAAAATGGGTGTCTCGTTGGACATTCAGGTGCTGTAGGTCAAAGAATACTGAACAACAGTTTATAAAGGCTGGAAATTCTTACTCTTGGAAATAATTTTATAGCCTAATGTACACCCTTATTGGGTTAGTCACAGGACCCCGAATCTCCTATCCTTATAGGAGAAGCCTAATTATAGTATTAACAAACTAAAATGGGTGTCTCGTTGGACATTCAGGTGCTGTAGGTCAAAGAATACTGAACAACAGTTTATAAAGGCTGGAAATTCTTACTCTTGGAAATAATTTTATAGCCTAATGTACACCCTTATTGGGTTAGTCACAGGACCCCGAATCTCCTATCCTTATAGGAGAAGCCTAATTATAGTATTAACAAACTAAAATGGGTGTCTCGTTGGACATTCAGGTGCTGTAGGTCAAAGAATACTGAACAACAGTTTATAAAGGCTGGAAATTCTTACTCTTGGAAATAATTTTATAGCCTAATGTACACCCTTATTGGGTTAGTCACAGGACCCCGAATCTCCTATCCTTATAGGAGAAGCCTAATTATAGTATTAACAAACTAAAATGGGTGTCTCGTTGGACATTCAGGTGGTGTAGGTCAAAGAATACTGAACAACAGTTTATAAAGGCTGGAAATTCTTACTCTTGGAAATAATTTTATAGCCTAATGTACACCCTTATTGGGTTAGTCACAGGACCCCGAATCTCCTATCCTTATAGGAGAAGCCTAATTATAGTATTAACAAACTAAAATGGGTGTCTCGTTGGACATTCAGGTGCTGTAGGTCAAAGAATACTGAACAACAGTTTATAAAGGCTGGAAATTCTTACTCTTGGAAATAATTTTATAGCCTAATGTACACCCTTATTGGGTTAGTCACAGGACCCCGAATCTCCTATCCTTATAGGAGAAGCCTAATTATAGTATTAACAAACTAAAATGGGTGTCTCGTTGGACATTCAGGTGCTGTAGGTCAAAGAATACTGAACAACAGTTTATAAAGGCTGGAAATTCTTACTCTTGGAAATAATTTTATAGCCTAATGTACACCCTTATTGGGTTAGTCACAGGACCCCGAATCTCCTATCCTTATAGGAGAAGCCTAATTATAGTATTAACAAACTAAAATGGGTGTCTCGTTGGACATTCAGGTGCTGTAGGTCAAAGAATACTGAACAACAGTTTATAAAGGCTGGAAATTCTTACTCTTGGAAATAATTTTATAGCCTAATGTACACCCTTATTGGGTTAGTCACAGGACCCCGAATCTCCTATCCTTATAGGAGAAGCCTAATTATAGTATTAACAAACTAAAATGGGTGTCTCGTTGGACATTCAGGTGCTGTAGGTCAAAGAATACTGAACAACAGTTTATAAAGGCTGGAAATTCTTACTCTTGGAAATAATTTTATAGCCTAATGTACACCCTTATTGGGTTAGTCACAGGACCCCGAATCTCCTATCCTTATAGGAGAAGCCTAATTATAGTATTAACAAACTAAAATGGGTGTCTCGTTGGACATTCAGGTGCTGTAGGTCAAAGAATACTGAACAACAGTTTATAAAGGCTGGAAATTCTTACTCTTGGAAATAATTTTATAGCCTAATGTACACCCTTATTGGGTTAGTCACAGGACCCCGAATCTCCTATCCTTATAGGAGAAGCCTAATTATAGTATTAACAAACTAAAATGGGTGTCTCGTTGGACATTCAGGTGGCTGTAGGTCAAAGAATACTGAACAACAGTTTATAAAGGCTGGAAATTCTTACTCTTGGAAATAATTTTATAGCCTAATGTACACCCTTATTGGGTTAGTCACAGGACCCCGAATCTCCTATCCTTATAGGAGAAGCCTAATTATAGTATTAACAAACTAAAATGGGTGTCTCGTTGGACATTCAGGTGCTGTAGGTCAAAGAATACTGAACAACAGTTTATAAAGGCTGGAAATTCTTACTCTTGGAAATAATTTTATAGCCTAATGTACACCCTTATTGGGTTAGTCACAGGACCCCGAATCTCCTATCCTTATAGGAGAAGCCTAATTATAGTATTAACAAACTAAAATGGGTGTCTCGTTGGACATTCAGGTGCTGTAGGTCAAAGAATACTGAACAACAGTTTATAAAGGCTGGAAATTCTTACTCTTGGAAATAATTTTATAGCCTAATGTACACCCTTATTGGGTTAGTCACAGGACCCCGAATCTCCTATCCTTATAGGAGAAGCCTAATTATAGTATTAACAAACTAAAATGGGTGTCTCGTTGGACATTCAGGTGCTGTAGGTCAAAGAATACTGAACAACAGTTTATAAAGGCTGGAAATTCTTACTCTTGGAAATAATTTTATAGCCTAATGTACACCCTTATTGGGTTAGTCACAGGACCCCGAATCTCCTATCCTTATAGGAGAAGCCTAATTATAGTATTAACAAACTAAAATGGGTGTCTCGTTGGACATTCAGGTGTGTAGGTCAAAGAATACTGAACAACAGTTTATAAAGGCTGGAAATTCTTACTCTTGGAAATAATTTTATAGCCTAATGTACACCCTTATTGGGTTAGTCACAGGACCCCGAATCTCCTATCCTTATAGGAGAAGCCTAATTATAGTATTAACAAACTAAAATGGGTGTCTCGTTGGACATTCAGGTGCTGTAGGTCAAAGAATACTGAACAACAGTTTATAAAGGCTGGAAATTCTTACTCTTGGAAATAATTTTATAGCCTAATGTACACCCTTATTGGGTTAGTCACAGGACCCCGAATCTCCTATCCTTATAGGAGAAGCCTAATTATAGTATTAACAAACTAAAATGGGTGTCTCGTTGGACATTCAGGTGCTGTAGGTCAAAGAATACTGAACAACAGTTTATAAAGGCTGGAAATTCTTACTCTTGGAAATAATTTTATAGCCTAATGTACACCCTTATTGGGTTAGTCACAGGACCCCGAATCTCCTATCCTTATAGGAGAAGCCTAATTATAGTATTAACAAACTAAAATGGGTGTCTCGTTGGACATTCAGGTGGTGTAGGTCAAAGAATACTGAACAACAGTTTATAAAGGCTGGAAATTCTTACTCTTGGAAATAATTTTATAGCCTAATGTACACCCTTATTGGGTTAGTCACAGGACCCCGAATCTCCTATCCTTATAGGAGAAGCCTAATTATAGTATTAACAAACTAAAATGGGTGTCTCGTTGGACATTCAGGTGCTGTAGGTCAAAGAATACTGAACAACAGTTTATAAAGGCTGGAAATTCTTACTCTTGGAAATAATTTTATAGCCTAATGTACACCCTTATTGGGTTAGTCACAGGACCCCGAATCTCCTATCCTTATAGGAGAAGCCTAATTATAGTATTAACAAACTAAAATGGGTGTCTCGTTGGACATTCAGGTGCTGTAGGTCAAAGAATACTGAACAACAGTTTATAAAGGCTGGAAATTCTTACTCTTGGAAATAATTTTATAGCCTAATGTACACCCTTATTGGGTTAGTCACAGGACCCCGAATCTCCTATCCTTATAGGAGAAGCCTAATTATAGTATTAACAAACTAAAATGGGTGTCTCGTTGGACATTCAGGTGCTGTAGGTCAAAGAATACTGAACAACAGTTTATAAAGGCTGGAAATTCTTACTCTTGGAAATAATTTTATAGCCTAATGTACACCCTTATTGGGTTAGTCACAGGACCCCGAATCTCCTATCCTTATAGGAGAAGCCTAATTATAGTATTAACAAACTAAAATGGGTGTCTCGTTGGACATTCAGGTGCTGTAGGTCAAAGAATACTGAACAACAGTTTATAAAGGCTGGAAATTCTTACTCTTGGAAATAATTTTATAGCCTAATGTACACCCTTATTGGGTTAGTCACAGGACCCCGAATCTCCTATCCTTATAGGAGAAGCCTAATTATAGTATTAACAAACTAAAATGGGTGTCTCGTTGGACATTCAGGTGCTGTAGGTCAAAGAATACTGAACAACAGTTTATAAAGGCTGGAAATTCTTACTCTTGGAAATAATTTTATAGCCTAATGTACACCCTTATTGGGTTAGTCACAGGACCCCGAATCTCCTATCCTTATAGGAGAAGCCTAATTATAGTATTAACAAACTAAAATGGGTGTCTCGTTGGACATTCAGGTGCTGTAGGTCAAAGAATACTGAACAACAGTTTATAAAGGCTGGAAATTCTTACTCTTGGAAATAATTTTATAGCCTAATGTACACCCTTATTGGGTTAGTCACAGGACCCCGAATCTCCTATCCTTATAGGAGAAGCCTAATTATAGTATTAACAAACTAAAATGGGTGTCTCGTTGGACATTCAGGTGCTGTAGGTCAAAGAATACTGAACAACAGTTTATAAAGGCTGGAAATTCTTACTCTTGGAAATAATTTTATAGCCTAATGTACACCCTTATTGGGTTAGTCACAGGACCCCGAATCTCCTATCCTTATAGGAGAAGCCTAATTATAGTATTAACAAACTAAAATGGGTGTCTCGTTGGACATTCAGGTGCTGTAGGTCAAAGAATACTGAACAACAGTTTATAAAGGCTGGAAATTCTTACTCTTGGAAATAATTTTATAGCCTAATGTACACCCTTATTGGGTTAGTCACAGGACCCCGAATCTCCTATCCTTATAGGAGAAGCCTAATTATAGTATTAACAAACTAAAATGGGTGTCTCGTTGGACATTCAGGTGCTGTAGGTCAAAGAATACTGAACAACAGTTTATAAAGGCTGGAAATTCTTACTCTTGGAAATAATTTTATAGCCTAATGTACACCCTTATTGGGTTAGTCACAGGACCCCGAATCTCCTATCCTTATAGGAGAAGCCTAATTATAGTATTAACAAACTAAAATGGGTGTCTCGTTGGACATTCAGGTGCTGTAGGTCAAAGAATACTGAACAACAGTTTATAAAGGCTGGAAATTCTTACTCTTGGAAATAATTTTATAGCCTAATGTACACCCTTATTGGGTTAGTCACAGGACCCCGAATCTCCTATCCTTATAGGAGAAGCCTAATTATAGTATTAACAAACTAAAATGGGTGTCTCGTTGGACATTCAGGTGCTGTAGGTCAAAGAATACTGAACAACAGTTTATAAAGGCTGGAAATTCTTACTCTTGGAAATAATTTTATAGCCTAATGTACACCCTTATTGGGTTAGTCACAGGACCCCGAATCTCCTATCCTTATAGGAGAAGCCTAATTATAGTATTAACAAACTAAAATGGGTGTCTCGTTGGACATTCAGGTGCTGTAGGTCAAAGAATACTGAACAACAGTTTATAAAGGCTGGAAATTCTTACTCTTGGAAATAATTTTATAGCCTAATGTACACCCTTATTGGGTTAGTCACAGGACCCCGAATCTCCTATCCTTATAGGAGAAGCCTAATTATAGTATTAACAAACTAAAATGGGTGTCTCGTTGGACATTCAGGTGCTGTAGGTCAAAGAATACTGAACAACAGTTTATAAAGGCTGGAAATTCTTACTCTTGGAAATAATTTTATAGCCTAATGTACACCCTTATTGGGTTAGTCACAGGACCCCGAATCTCCTATCCTTATAGGAGAAGCCTAATTATAGTATTAACAAACTAAAATGGGTGTCTCGTTGGACATTCAGGTGCTGTAGGTCAAAGAATACTGAACAACAGTTTATAAAGGCTGGAAATTCTTACTCTTGGAAATAATTTTATAGCCTAATGTACACCCTTATTGGGTTAGTCACAGGACCCCGAATCTCCTATCCTTATAGGAGAAGCCTAATTATAGTATTAACAAACTAAAATGGGTGTCTCGTTGGACATTCAGGTGCTGTAGGTCAAAGAATACTGAACAACAGTTTATAAAGGCTGGAAATTCTTACTCTTGGAAATAATTTTATAGCCTAATGTACACCCTTATTGGGTTAGTCACAGGACCCCGAATCTCCTATCCTTATAGGAGAAGCCTAATTATAGTATTAACAAACTAAAATGGGTGTCTCGTTGGACATTCAGGTGCTGTAGGTCAAAGAATACTGAACAACAGTTTATAAAGGCTGGAAATTCTTACTCTTGGAAATAATTTTATAGCCTAATGTACACCCTTATTGGGTTAGTCACAGGACCCCGAATCTCCTATCCTTATAGGAGAAGCCTAATTATAGTATTAACAAACTAAAATGGGTGTCTCGTTGGACATTCAGGTGCTGTAGGTCAAAGAATACTGAACAACAGTTTATAAAGGCTGGAAATTCTTACTCTTGGAAATAATTTTATAGCCTAATGTACACCCTTATTGGGTTAGTCACAGGACCCCGAATCTCCTATCCTTATAGGAGAAGCCTAATTATAGTATTAACAAACTAAAATGGGTGTCTCGTTGGACATTCAGGTGCTGTAGGTCAAAGAATACTGAACAACAGTTTATAAAGGCTGGAAATTCTTACTCTTGGAAATAATTTTATAGCCTAATGTACACCTTATTGGGTTAGTCACAGGACCCCGAATCTCCTATCCTTATAGGAGAAGCCTAATTATAGTATTAACAAACTAAAATGGGTGTCTCGTTGGACATTCAGGTGCTGTAGGTCAAAGAATACTGAACAACAGTTTATAAAGGCTGGAAATTCTTACTCTTGGAAATAATTTTATAGCCTAATGTACACCCTTATTGGGTTAGTCACAGGACCCCGAATCTCCTATCCTTATAGGAGAAGCCTAATTATAGTATTAACAAACTAAAATGGGTGTCTCGTTGGACATTCAGGTGCTGTAGGTCAAAGAATACTGAACAACAGTTTATAAAGGCTGGAAATTCTTACTCTTGGAAATAATTTTATAGCCTAATGTACACCCTTATTGGGTTAGTCACAGGACCCCGAATCTCCTATCCTTATAGGAGAAGCCTAATTATAGTATTAACAAACTAAAATGGGTGTCTCGTTGGACATTCAGGTGGTGTAGGTCAAAGAATACTGAACAACAGTTTATAAAGGCTGGAAATTCTTACTCTTGGAAATAATTTTATAGCCTAATGTACACCCTTATTGGGTTAGTCACAGGACCCCGAATCTCCTATCCTTATAGGAGAAGCCTAATTATAGTATTAACAAACTAAAATGGGTGTCTCGTTGGACATTCAGGTGCTGTAGGTCAAAGAATACTGAACAACAGTTTATAAAGGCTGGAAATTCTTACTCTTGGAAATAATTTTATAGCCTAATGTACACCCTTATTGGGTTAGTCACAGGACCCCGAATCTCCTATCCTTATAGGAGAAGCCTAATTATAGTATTAACAAACTAAAATGGGTGTCTCGTTGGACATTCAGGTGCTGTAGGTCAAAGAATACTGAACAACAGTTTATAAAGGCTGGAAATTCTTACTCTTGGAAATAATTTTATAGCCTAATGTACACCCTTATTGGGTTAGTCACAGGACCCGAATCTCCTATCCTTATAGGAGAAGCCTAATTATAGTATTAACAAACTAAAATGGGTGTCTCGTTGGACATTCAGGTGCTGTAGGTCAAAGAATACTGAACAACAGTTTATAAAGGCTGGAAATTCTTACTCTTGGAAATAATTTTATAGCCTAATGTACACCCTTATTGGGTTAGTCACAGGACCCGAATCTCCTATCCTTATAGGAGAAGCCTAATTATAGTATTAACAAACTAAAATGGGTGTCTCGTTGGACATTCAGGTGCTGTAGGTCAAAGAATACTGAACAACAGTTTATAAAGGCTGGAAATTCTTACTCTTGGAAATAATTTTATAGCCTAATGTACACCCTTATTGGGTTAGTCACAGGACCCCGAATCTCCTATCCTTATAGGAGAAGCCTAATTATAGTATTAACAAACTAAAATGGGTGTCTCGTTGGACATTCAGGTGGTGTAGGTCAAAGAATACTGAACAACAGTTTATAAAGGCTGGAAATTCTTACTCTTGGAAATAATTTTATAGCCTAATGTACACCCTTATTGGGTTAGTCACAGGACCCCGAATCTCCTATCCTTATAGGAGAAGCCTAATTATAGTATTAACAAACTAAAATGGGTGTCTCGTTGGACATTCAGGTGCTGTAGGTCAAAGAATACTGAACAACAGTTTATAAAGGCTGGAAATTCTTACTCTTGGAAATAATTTTATAGCCTAATGTACACCCTTATTGGGTTAGTCACAGGACCCCGAATCTCCTATCCTTATAGGAGAAGCCTAATTATAGTATTAACAAACTAAAATGGGTGTCTCGTTGGACATTCAGGTGCTGTAGGTCAAAGAATACTGAACAACAGTTTATAAAGGCTGGAAATTCTTACTCTTGGAAATAATTTTATAGCCTAATGTACACCCTTATTGGGTTAGTCACAGGACCCCGAATCTCCTATCCTTATAGGAGAAGCCTAATTATAGTATTAACAAACTAAAATGGGTGTCTCGTTGGACATTCAGGTGCTGTAGGTCAAAGAATACTGAACAACAGTTTATAAAGGCTGGAAATTCTTACTCTTGGAAATAATTTTATAGCCTAATGTACACCTTTATTGGGTTAGTCACAGGACCCCGAATCTCCTATCCTTATAGGAGAAGCCTAATTATAGTATTAACAAACTAAAATGGGTGTCTCGTTGGACATTCAGGTGCTGTAGGTCAAAGAATACTGAACAACAGTTTATAAAGGCTGGAAATTCTTACTCTTGGAAATAATTTTATAGCCTAATGTACACCCTTATTGGGTTAGTCACAGGAACCCGAATCTCCTATCCTTATAGGAGAAGCCTAATTATAGTATTAACAAACTAAAATGGGTGTCTCGTTGGAATTCAGGTGCTGTAGGTCAAAGAATACTGAACAACAGTTTATAAAGGCTGGAAATTCTTACTCTTGGAAATAATTTTATAGCCTAATGTACACCCTTATTGGGTTAGTCACAGGAACGAATCTCCTATCCTTATAGGAGAAGCCTAATTATAGTATTAACAAACTAAAATGGGTGTCTGTTGGACATTCAGGTGCTGTAGGTCAAAGAATACTGAACAACAGTTTATAAAGGCTGGAAATTCTTACTCTTGGAAATAATTTTATAGCCTAATGTACACCCTTATGGGTTAGTCACAGGACCCCGAATCTCCTATCCTTATAGGAGAAGCCTAATTATAGTATTAACAAACTAAAATGGGTGTCTCGTTGGACATTCAGGTGTTGTAGGTCAAAGAATACTGAACAACAGTTTATAAAGGCTGGAAATTCTTACTCTTGGAAATAATTTTATAGCCTAATGTACACCTTATTGGGTTAGTCACAGGACCCCGATCTTCCTATCCTTATAGGAGAAGCCTAATTATAGTATTAACAACTAAAATGGGTGTCTCGTTGGACATTCAGGTTGTGTAGGTCAAAGAATACTGAACAACAGTTTATAAAGGCTGGAAATTCTTACTCTTGGAAATATTTTATAGCCTAATGTACACCCTTATTGGGTTAGTCACAGGACCCCGAATCTCTATCCTTATAGGAGAAGCCTAATTATTAGTATTAACAAACTAAAATGGGTGTCTCGTTGGACATTCAGGTGCTGTAGGTCAAAGAATACTGAACAAAGTTTATAAAGGCTGGAAATTCTTACTCTTGGAAATAATTTTATAGCCTAATGTACATCCTTATGGGTTAGTCACGACCCCGAATCTCCTATCCTTATAGGAGAAGCCTAATTATAGTATTAACAAACTAAAATAGGTGTCTCGTTGGACATTCAGGTGTGTAGGTCAAAGAATACTGAACAACAGTTTATAAAGGCTGGAAATTCTTACTCTTGGAAATAATTTATAGCCTAATGTACACCCTTAAGGGTTAGTCACAGGACCCGAATCTCCTATCCTTATAGGAGAAGCCTAATTATAGTATTAACAAACTAAAATGGGGTGTCTCGTTGGACATTCAGGTGCTTGTAGGTCAAAAGATACTGAAAAGTTTATAAAGGCTGGAAATTCTTACTCTTGGAAATAATTTTATAGCTAATGTACACCTTATTGGGTTAGTACAGGACCCGAATCTCCTATCCTTATAGGAGAAGCCTAATTATAGTATTAAAAAACTAATGGGTGTTCGTTGGGACATTCAGGTGGTGTAGGTCAAAGAATACTGAACAACAGTTTATAAAGGCTGGAAATTCTTACTCTTGGAAATAATTTTATAGCCTAATGTACACCCTTATTGGGTTAGTCACAGGACCCCGATCTCTATCTTATAGGAGAAGCCTAATTATAGTATTAACAAACTAAAATGGGTGTCTCGTTGGACATTCAGGTGTTGTAGGTCAAAGAATACTGTAACAGTTTATAAAGGCTGGAAATTCTTACTCTTGGAAATAATTTTATAGCTAATGTACACCCTTATTGGGTTAGTCACAGGACCCCGAATTCTCCTATCCTTATAGGAGAAGCCTAATTATAGTATTAACAAACTAAAATGGGTGTCTCGTTGGACATTCAGGTGCTGTGTAGGTCAAAGAATACTGAACAACAGTTTATAAAGGCTGGAAATTCTTACTCTTGGAAATATTTTATAGCTAATGTACACCCTTATTGGGTTAGTCACAGGACCGAATCTCCTATCCTTATAGGAGAAGCCTTAATTATAGTATTAACAAACTAAAATGGGTGTCTCGTTGGACATTCAGGTGCTGTAGGTCAAAGAATACTGAACAACAGT